>PVKV010042999.1:0-10344 GCA_004027835.1 Alouatta palliata | reverse complement strand
GGCACGTGCCACCATGCCCAGCTAATTTTTGTATTTTTAGTAGAGACGGGGTTTCACCATGTTGACCAGGACGGTCTCGATCTCTTAACCTCGTGATCCACCCGCCTCGGCCTCCCAAAGTGCTGGGATTACAGGCGTGAGCCACCGCGCCCGGCCAATTTTTGTATTTTTAGTAGAGACAGGGTTTCACCATGTTGGTCAGGCTGGTCTTGAACTCCTGACCTCGTGATCCACCCGCCTTAGCCTCCCAAAGTGCTGGGATTACAGGCATGAGCCACTGCACCTGGCCAATATGTACAGATTTCTAATGTGTCCATGTGTGGCTTTGTCTCTGCTTCCCCATTAGTAGATGTTTTCAGTGTGCCTGGTAATAAATATCTACAAATGAGATTGGTCGTAATGTTCTGGTTCTGTGGCCTCATTTTCCTATTTTTGTATCATTATTATCATTATTATACTTATTAAAACCTCTCCTACCATACTTTTTTTTTTTGAGATGGAGTCTTGCTCTTGCTGCCTAGGCTGGAGTGCAATGGTTTGTTATTGGCTTATTGCAACCTCTTCCTGGGATCAAGCGATTTCTCCTGCCTCAGCCTCCCAAGTAGCTGGGATTACAGGTACCCACCACCATGGCTAGCTAATTTTTCTATGTTTAGTAGAGACAGGTTTCACCATATTGGCCAGGCTGGTCTTGAACTGGCCTCAGGTGAAGCACCCACCTTGGCCCCCCAGAGTGCTGAGATTATGTGGCTCCCGGCCTCATACTGTTATTTGGCCCTCATCTTAGTGTTTTCTTACTTCTGTACTGGACCATCACCTGAATTTCAGCTGGAAAGCCACTGCCTGGGGGCCAGATCTCCACCACCGCCTGTTCTTGTCAGTAGTTTTTTTTATTGGAAGGTCATTTTATTGGAACTCACTGGATGATCTGTTTACAATCATCTTTGGCTGCTTTTTTGCCACAGTGGCATAGTTGAGAACTTGCGATAAGGATCCAAGGACCCTCAAGCCTGAATTATTTATGGGGCAGCCCTCTAAGAAGAAGTTTTCTACCCTCTGCTTGTGTCTCCCTGACCCTTCCTGGGCCTGTTCAGTCTAGACTGCAGGTCATTTGCTTAAGCACTTTCCTTTCTTGTCCTTTTTTTTTTTTTTCTTGAGACAGAGTTTCACTCTTGTTGCCCAGGCTGGAGTGCAGTGGTGACATCTCTGCTCACCACAACCTCTGCCTCCCGGATTCAAGCGATTCTCCTGCCTCTCCTGAGTAGCTGGGATTACAGGTGCTCACTACTATGCCTGGCTAATTTTTGTATTTTTACTAGAGATGGGGTTTCTCCATGTTGGTCAGGCTGGTCTTGAATGCCCGACCTCAGGTGATCTGCCTGCCTCAGCCTCCCAAAGTGCTGGGATTACAGGCGTAAGCCACCTTGCCCAGCTGCTTCAGCCCTTTTCTTACCTGGCAAAATTCCTGCCCTTACAGAGTTTATATTTCAATGGGGGAATAATAGGCAATAAAGAATACTGTAAAGTGTATAATAAATTAGAAAGTGCCAGAAGAGAGGCTGGGAAGAGTGAGTGGAAGTGGGAGGCTCTCACAGGCCACACTGAAGTTCAGGGTTTGTGCCCAGCCTGGCTGTTCTTCTACCCATGTGCTGGCCCCACATTCCTTCCACACAGGGACCTTCCAGAGTAACTGAACTGTCTTCACACTGCTTTTCATCAGTGCCCTCCTTGGGGGCCTATGGATCCCCAGAGAAAGAGTCTCTTGGACTGAACACATGGATGTGGTCACCAGAGGGCCATGTGGCCAGGGTGTTGAGTGGCTGGGAGGGGAAGCTGGAGGAGTAGAAGCGGGAAGGCAGTGTGGGCAGGGTACCATCTCCTGTCTGCACAGTCTCTTTCTTGCTTAGGAGTTTGCACCTGTTGTGCACAATGAGTCCAACTGCAGAGTCACGAGAATTGTGGTCACTTGTGGATTTTTTTTAAAAAGATAGCAGTAATAGGACCCTCTTCCAGGGCTGCCACTGAACTTAAATCAGTGGCATTTGTAAAGCCTGGCACTCAGTGAGCGCTAGAAAGATTTGCTAAATGACGCAAAGTTATCATATTCAAATTTGTAGTTCTTACCTGGACGCAGTGGCTCATGACTAATCTCAGCACTTTGGGAGGCTGAAGCAGGCGGATCACCTGAGGTCAGAAGTTTGAGACCAGCCTGGCCATTATGGCAAAACCCCATCTTTACTAAAAATACAAAAAAAAAAAAAAAAATTAGCAGGGTGTTGCGGCAGGTGCCTGTAATACCACCTACTTGGGAGACTGAGGCAGTGAGCTGAGGTCACACCATTGCACTCCAGTCTGGGAAACAAGAGTGAAACTCCATCTCAAAAAAAGAAAAAAAAAATCCACAAATTTAGAGTTCTCATTTTTAATTGCCTTGATTTTTCTAGCAGTGATAGTTTTGGGAACTCGTGTTTTACTGTTATTGCTGCTACTAATGCTATAGTTTAATAAAATATAGAAGAGAATAGTTAACTTTTATTTCCAGTAACTACAAACGGTTGAGCGTGGTTTTTCAAAATTAAGGATTATTGTAGCTGAGTATATTTGCCATCAGTTTATACATTGATTTTTTTTTTTTTTTTGGCAGCTTGACTTCCTGGTAGGTTTGCATCATGAGTATAAATTCTTCACAGGAAAATAAGTCTAGAACACTTATCTTTAAAATAATAGCAATTTCAGCAACACATTAAAAAATGTAACAATTTGTATTTTGTTGCTCATTGTCAAGTTCTTGTAGGTGACAGCATGTATGCTATAAAACGTAAGGAAGAAAGACGTAAGGAAGAAAGACTCCTGTGAATGGCACGTTTCAGGGAGGTAACAAATAATTTTTTCAAGTCCATATTTGTGGTTGTATGATTGACCAAACATTAACATATAGGGCTGACAATATTAAATCATAATGAGGCTATAAATAGATGTATATTCTTGTTTTGATAATTGTGTTCATTAAGTTGTTGGATGACCTTCAATCATCTTAATATCTAAAGTGAGAGTGGAAAGCCAGACTCACATATGACAGGACATGGGAGGTTACAAACCAGGGCCTCGGATTGCCTGAGGAGCACACAGGATTGTCAGGAGCATGGTAGAGGTAACTTTTTGCTGTGTAAATAGGTATTTTGTTTTGACACTCATTATCAAGTTCTTATAGGTGACAGCCTGTGTGCTACAAAATGTAAGGAAGAAAGACCCCTGTGAATGGCATGTTCCAGGTAGGTAACAATTTTTTCAAGTTCGTGTTTGTGGTTGTATGATTGACTAAACATTTTCTTTTGCTTTTATTTTCATTTTGTTACTTTTATTGTGTTTATTTTTCGAAATACATTTGATTCAAGGTTGTTTGTATCCTAGAATGCAGAGGACTGACTCTATTAGAAGTTGATTTCTGTAGGCAACAACACAGTGGGATTTATAAAGCTGAGTGCAGCAGCAAGCACTGCTGTACTCCCTGCACGGGTCTGTGTGTGGGCACGCTGCATCCTCGGGTATTGTCCCTCTGTGATAGGGCCCAACTTGCTGGAGTTCCATTGAGGCAGGACTCAGCACTAGGCAGTGAACAGATCCTGTTTCTGAGGTATCTTCTATAGGTTCTGCTGCCACGGGGATGAGGAGCAACCTCTGCTTCACCCGTCTGCACCAATGTGTAAAGCCAATTTCCTACCGAAGGCAAAGAATGCCACTGCCTCCCACCTGCAGTCCCTGACCCTGTGCAGTTTACACAGTGTCCCTTCATTCGTAAGTTGTCATTGTGAATAAAGAAGTCAGTCGCAAAATGTCCCTCTTACGGAGTTATGAAATGGGATTGACATGGGGAACAATGATTTGCAGGGGACCTGGGGGCAGGCATGGCCTTGACACTGAGCAAGTGAGAAGGCAGCCATCCTTTGACAGCTACCGTTTGTCCAACGTGCAGGTAAGTTAGTCCCAGTAACTCCAGGAGACCATGATGGTGATAATGCAATAGGGGTGCTAACTTGAAATAGTGGCCTTATGTGTGCTGCACTAACAGCTTCATAGATACTCACACAGACCAATGTTGAGAGACAGGGAGCATCCCATGAGAAGTAGAAGAAGCTGAAGATGAGCTGATCTCTTCACACTGTACAATAGTCCCCTCTCATCCTCCGAGAGACCCTAGAGGATGCCTGAAACCACAGCTAAAACTGGCCACAAGATATACTGCTTTTTTTTCTATACATACATACCTATGTTAAAGGTTAATTATGAAAGTAAGCACAGACATGCACCACCACACCTGGCTAATCCTACTGAGCATACATGAATCACATGGCCTTCACACTTGATTTACACAGCTGTTCTTAACCTTCTAGTTGTATCTACCAGGACTTAACCTCCTGGATTTATCTCCCTAGGTTTACTTCCCTAGACTTGCCCCCTTTACTTACTCCTTAGATATCCTCTCCCTGGATGTAGACACCTTGCATTACACATCTGGATTTACTTACCTGGCCTAACCACATGGCCTTACCATCCAGGATTACCAATTTAGCTTATCTCCCTGGCCTTCCTACCTGGCCTTAATATTCTGTTCTCACTCACATGGCCTTACCCTTCTGGCCTAATGTGCCAAGTTTTAAACTCTTAGTTTTACACAGTTAAACTCAGCCAAATAGTTGTATTCAGGGAGGCCTTAACTTAGTGGCCTTACCCATATGGCCTTTTAAATAGCTTGGCTTCCAGACCCAGCCTTAACTTCCTGGTTTTGCAAACTTAGATTTACCCAGGCCTGGGCTAGACCCAGTTAGCCTTTCCCACCTGACTTAACCCTATGGGCCTTAACCTCACGGCCTTAACAAGCTGGATTAGCTAGCTAGATTTCCCAACTAGTCTTACTGATTATACATGACACACACAGCCCCCACCCTCAGTTTAGGAAATTGTCCTATGTTTTATTTATTACTATTATTTTAATCGAACTGGAGTTAAAGGCTTGGATTTACCTCCCTAGGTTTTCTCCCCTGGTTTTATCATCCCTCTGCCCTTTTTCCTCACTAAACCCCAACTCCATGACCAATCCCAAGCCCCAAACCCAGCCTCAGCCCCAGCCCCATACATAATTAGACATCTTGCATTACCAAGCTGGCCTTAACCTGATGACCTTTGTAAACTGGATGATGAAACATAGCTTACCAATCTGGGCTTCCCACCTGTCCTCAAACTTTCATACTAACTCACATAGCCTTAACCTCCTGACCTAGTCTGTTTAGTATTAACAAATTGACATTACCCAGGTGGAGTTAGCCACCTAGCTCTATTCAGGAAGGCCTAACTTACTGGCCGAATCCACCCAGAGTTTTCAATCACTTGGCTTTTTCACCTGGTCTTTTTTATTTATTTATTTATTTATTTATTTTATTTTATTTATTTATTTATTTATTTATTTTTTAAGATGGGGTTTCACCATGTTGGTCAGGCTGGTCTTGAACTCCCGACCTCAGGTGATCCGCCCGCCTTGGCCTCCAAAGTGCTTGGATTACAGGCATGAGCCACCACGCCCGGCCTCACCTGGTCTTAATTTCACAGTTTTGCCAACTTAGATTTACATATTGTCCTCCAGTATGAATCTCCTGGCCTCATGCACCTAGCACACCCACTTGACCTTACCAGTGTGTCGTTAATGACCCGTCCCTACCAAAGCAAATCGTCCAGCTGTCATACCTCCCCACCTTACCCAATGGCCTTCACAATTAGTCTCAAGCTTCTAGTCTTCCTCAAGTGTCACAGCCTTACTGGCCTTTACCTGGAGTCATTCTGCTCTGTCCTGGCCTTTGGTTTTCCTTTCCTGGTCTTTACCTGGTGGCCCTCCCAGTGGCTGTATTTACCTGAGCTTACCCAGTAGGCCTTTTTCACCTGACTTCATTAAACTTAGGGCCATACTCAACTGCCCTCTTGACATGCTTGGCGTTAGCCAGCAAGACGTCAGCCAGCAAGACATCATCAGCTGGCCTCATACTGATCTGCTGTTTACCACCTAGTTTTATCCAGTTGGTCTTCACATCCTCGCCTTCCCTGCACTGTCTTACCCACCTAGTATTTGCCTCCCATCTTCATTTGACTGGCTTGACGACTTGCCCTTCATCCTACTGGGTGTTTTCCCTATTGATTTCATAGCCTGGTGTTAATGAAAGTTTTTCAATGAGTTGGCTGTAGGTGCATGGTTTTAACAACCTGACCAAACTCAGCTGACCTCAGTAATCCAATTGCCCTCATCACCTTATTGTATCCTCATAGTGTGACAAACTTGAAATGATCCATCTAGCTTTATTCACCTCCTGGCCATTCTCATCCAGGCTTCATGACTTTTCCTGTAAGTCCTGGCCCTACCCCACTGGCCATAACTTCCCACCATTGTCCACGTGTTCTTACTCATGTGCTTGTAATTTGCTGGCCTCAATCTCCCATCAAGAACCAGCTGATTTTACCCACCAAGATTGACCCACCCACCTTATAAACCTCATTCAGTGGCTCCCCTGCCCTTGCTCCCTGGTCTTGTCCACTTAATGTTAGGGCCCTGGCCAGACCCCATTAGCCTTTCCCACATGATCTAACTCTATGGGTCTTAAACTCATGGCCTTAGCAACCCGAATTAGGCAGATAGATTTTTCCTACCAGTGTTACTGAACATAGGTGACCCACATGGCCCTCAATCTCGGTTTCTGAAATGGTCCTATGTTGTATTTATTACTATTATTATTTAATCTAACAGGCCTTAAAGACCTGGATTTACCTCCCTAGGTTTTCTTCCCTGGTTTTATCATCCCCATGCCCTTTTCTCCTTGCTCTACCTCCAATTAGATGCCCCAGCACAAGCCCAATGCCTAGGCCCAGCACCAGCGTAGCCCAAGCCCCAGCCACAGCTCAGTCCCCAGCTCGAGCCCCAACTCTAGCCCGATAATTAGACATCTTGTATTACTGAGCTGGTCTTAACCTCATGACCTGGATGACCAACACAGTTTGCCAAGCTTGCCTTCCCATATCCTCAACCATTCATTCTAAGACACATGGCCTTAACCTCCTGACCTAGTCTGTTTGGTACTAATGTCTTGGCATTATCCAGGTAAATTTAGCCACCAAGCTCTATTCAGAAAGGCCTTAACTTACTGGCCTAAGCCATTAGAGTTTTGAATCACTTGGCTTTTTGACCTGGTAGTAACCTCACGGTTTTGTTAACTTAGATTTACACACCTGCCCTGGCCTTACTCGTTCAGTATGAATCTCCTGGCCTCATGCACCTAGCACACCCACCTGACCTTACCCGTGTGTTAATGACCCATGCTAACCAACACGAAACCCCTAGCTGATCATACTTCCTCAGCTTACACAGTTGGCCTTCACAATTAGTCTCCAGCTTCTAGGCTTCCTAAGAGGTCACAGCTCTACTGTCCGTAACCTGGTGTCATTCTGCTCTATCCTGGCCTTTGGTTTTCCTTTCCTGGTCTTCACCTAGTGGCCCTCCCGGTGGCTATATTTACCTGTCCTTATCCAGTAGGCCTTCCTCACTGGACCTTATTAGGGACATACTCATCTATGTTTTTCACCTGTTTGGCCTTAGCCAGTAAGAGATACTCTGCTGGCCTCATACTTATCTGCTCTTCACCACCTAGTTTTCTGCAGCTGGCCTTCACCTCCTCGCCTTCCCTTCACTGTGTTACCCACCTAGAATTTGCCTCTGGTCTTTATTTGACTGGCTTGATGAATTTTCCTTAATCCTACTGGCTGTTTTCCCTATTAATTTTACAGGCTGGCATTACTGAAATAGTTTTTTACTGAGCACGCTCTAGGCACCTGGTTTTAACAACCTGGCCAAACTCAGTCGACCTTAGTAATCTGGTTGTCTTAATCAGCTTACTGTATCCTCATGGTATGACAGATCTGAAATTATCCATCTGGTCTTATTCATCTCAGAGTCTATCTCATCTAGTCTTCCTGACTTTGCCTAAAAATCCAGGCCTTATCCAACTGGCCATAAGTTCCCTTCATTGTCCACGTGTTCTTACTCACCTGTTTGTAATTTGCTGGCCTCAATCTACCATCAAGACCCACCTGATTTACCTGATTTTATGTGCTAAGATTGACTCTCCCCCGTTATGAAGCTTCTGTCATTGCTCCCCTGCCCTTGATCCCTGGCCTTGTCCATCTAACGTTACGGCCCTGGTCTGACCCCATTAGCCTTTCCCACTTGATCTAATCTCATGGGCCTTAACCTCATCACCTTAACAACCTTGGTTAGCCAGCTAGATAATCCCCACTGCTCTTACTGATCATTCATGACCCACATGTTCCCCACTGTTTCTGAAACTGTCCTATGTTTAATTTATTATTACTAGTGCTTAATCTAACAGGCTTTAAAGACCTGGTTTTACCTCCCTAGGTTTTCTCCCCTCATTTTATCATCCCCCTGGCATTTTTCCCTCACTCTAACCCCAGCTCCATAACCCGCCAAAGCCCCAGCCCAAGCCCCAGTCCTAGCCTGAGCCCCTGCTCAGCCCTAGGCCAAGCCTAAGCCACAGACCCACCTCATTCGAAGACACAGCCCCAGCCCAACCCAAGGCTATCTTTAGCCCCAGCCTTAGTCCGAGGCCCAGTCCCAGGCTTAGCCCCAGCCCAATAATTAGACATCTTGACCAAGCTGGTCTTAACATTATGACTTTTTCAACCTGGATGACCAACATAGTTTACCCGTTGGGCCGTCCCACCTGTCCTCAACCTTTTATTCTAACTCACATGGCCTTACATCCTGACTTTGTCTGTTTAAATGTCTTGGCATTACCCTGGTGGAGTTAGCCACATAAATCTTTTCAGGAAGGCCTTAATTTACTGGCCTAAGTCACCCAGAGTTTTGAATCACCTGGCTTTTTGACCCGGTCTTAACCTCACGGTTTTGCCATCTTAGATTTACCCACCTGTCTCAGGAACCACCTGGCCTTACTCCTCCAGTGTGAATCTCCTGGCTTCATGCACCTAGCACACCAACCTGACCTTACCCATGTGTCGTTAATGATCCATCCTTACCAACCCAAATCGCCCACCTGATTGTATGTCCATAGCTTACCCAGTTGGTCTTCACAATTAGTCTCAAGCTCTGGTCTCAAGTGTCACAGCCCCACTGGCCTTTACCTGGTGTCATTCTGCTCTGTCCCAACCTTTGGCCTTGCTTTCCTGGTCTTCGCCTGATGGCCCTCCCGGTGGCTGTATTTACTTGACCTTATCCAGTAGGCCTTCACCTGACCTCATTAAACTTAAAGGCATATTCACCTGCACTGTTCACATGATTGGCCTAGCCAGCAAGACATTATCTGCTGGCCTCAGAATTATCTGCCGTTTACCACCTTGGTTTATGAAGCTGGTCTTCATCTCCTTGCCTTCCCTGCACTGTCTTACCCACCTAGTATTTGTCTCTGGTCTTCATTTGACTGTTTTGGCGACTTGCTCTTCATTCTACTGGGTGTTTTCCACATTGATTTCACAGCCTGGGGTTACTGAAATTGTTTTTCATTGAGCTGGCTCTAGGTACCTGCTTTTAACAATCTGGCCAAACTGAGCCTACCTTAGTAATTTGATTGCCTTCATAAGCTTATTGCATCCTCCAGGTATGACAAACCTGAAATTATCCATCTGGCTTTATTCACCCCCTGACTCTTCTCGTCTAGTCTTCATGATATTGCCTGAAAGTCCTTTCTATACCCAACTGGCCATAACTTCCTGCCATTGTCCACGGGTTCTTACTCATCTGTTTGCAATTTGCTGGCCTCATTGTCCCGTCAAGACCCAGCTGATTTTACCAGCTACGAGTGACCCACCCACCTTATGAAGCTCCTGCCATTGCTCCCCTACCCTTGATGCCTGACCTTTTTCATCTCTTGTTAAGGCCCTGGCCAGATCCCAGTAGCCTTTCCACATGACCTAACCTATGGGCCTAACCTGATGGCCTTAACAACCTGGATTAGCCAGCTAGATTTCCTGACTAGTCTTACTAATCATACCTGACCCACACGGCTCCCACCCACAGTTTACAAAACTGTGTTATGTTTTTTTTTTTTTTTTTTTGAGACGGAGTTTCGCTGTTGTTACCCAGGCTGGAGTGCAATGGCGCGATCTCGGCTCACCGCAACCTCCGCCTCCTGGGTTCAAGCAATTCTCCTGCCTCAGCCTCCCGAGTAGCTGGGACTACAGGCACGTGCCACCATGCCCAGCCAATTTTTGTATTTTTAGTAGAGACGGGGTTTCACCATGTTGACCAGGATGGTCTCGATCTCTTGACCT
>PVKV010042998.1:0-10345 GCA_004027835.1 Alouatta palliata | reverse complement strand
CCTCAGGTTTTAGTCCCAGAGATGATAACCAAAGAATAGAGAAGGAGATGGAAAGCTGAGAGAGCTTGAAGGTAAAAAAACTGTGCTTTTAATTCTGGCGGGGCCACGCTGCTTAAGAGGGGCGGGGTCGTGCGTCTGAGGCGGGGCTTAAGAGGGCGGGGTCGCGCATCTGAGGCGGGGCTTAAGAGGGGCGGGGTCGTGTGTCTGAGGCGGTGCTTAAGAGGGGGTCGTGCGTCTGAGGTGCCGCTTAAGGGGGCGGGGTCTTCCATCTGAGGTGCCGCTGCTCCGTCCCCGCGGCCCTGCCTGGCTGTGCCCTTCAGGTGTTCACAGAGACAGGACAGAATGGGGCCGGTTTTACTCACGATTTCGAAGTCTTCTTCTCTGGCTGTACCTCCTTCCTGGTTGTACCCCTTTTCTGGTGTACCCCTCTCCTGGCTGGCTCTCCAAAATGTAATACTGGGGTTCAGGGTGCCCTCAGCTCCCCTTAGAGGATGCTTCTCCAGGTTCTTGGCCTCCTGCCCGCTCAAGAATGAGAGAGGGGACCATGGCACAGTGCGCAGTAAATGCTGGACTCAAAAGTGTCTGTAGAAAGTGATTTAGAGAGAGAGAGAGAGAGAGAGAGGGACAGGAGGAGAGAGAAAGAAACAGCTCACTCTCACGCTGAGTGACAGAATCCAGAAAGATGGAATCCAGGAGAAGAAAGCAGCTTCCACTCTCAGCAGAAGGGAATAGAGAGAGACGGAGTTTAGGAGGGGAAGACAAGCTTCCATGAGAGAGTGTGGAAGGGGACCCCAGAGGGAAATCCAGGAGAGAGAAAGATGGCTTCCAGGAGAGAGAAAGATGGCTTCCAGGAGAGAGAAAGATGGCTTCCACCAGAGTGTTCGCGGAAGGGGACCCAAACATGGAGTCCGAAGGGGTGTGGAAGAAGGGGACTTCTAATCTGGAAGGAACCCCCACCTTCTCCAAGACTCCTGGCCAATGAAAGGAGTCCCTCAGAACTTCCGCTGGAGTGACTGACTCTGGCGAAATTCAAACATAAACAGTGAAATCTCCCGGATGGAGAGAGATGAGAGGGGGCTTGGCCCTGGGAAATTCTTGCTCTTAAAACTACGCCCCCTTGTGGACCCTGGAAAGAGAACACCTTCCCTCAGGGGGCTGAGGTGGGACTTGAACCCAGGTCTCTTGACTCCCAGCCATGAGTCTTTACCTCCTAATACTAACAGTCTCTGCTCCTATCCAAGGCTGGTCCTCCCTGGGGACGGATGCCTGCGGCAGAGGACCTGGAGGATGATTGCGGGGCGTCCATCTTGATGTCTGGGTCTGGAAAGGGGCTCTCAGGAGGCAGTTCCCAACTTCAGCTCTGTTTGTTTTCTCTGGCCAGGACAAGTGGCAGCGCATGGCATCAGAGGGCAGCGCCAGACTGGACATGCTTGAGCACATCAGCCTCATGACCTTGGACAGTCTGCAGAAATGTGTCTTCAGCATTGATAGCAATTGTCAGGAGTGAGTCCTTCCCTTGGGCCTGAGAACCTGGGCCACAATCTCCAGGGAGTAGGTTGGAAAGGGATGACTGACCAGGGTAACCAGAAGTGCCTTCCAGAAGGAATTGTGTCACAGCTGGGCTTTGAATGGTGGGGAAGGGCAGAGAGAAAGCATGGTCCTTTCAAGTAGGTAGAAATATCTGAATATAGGCAAGAAGGCTAGGATGAGGCAAGCATGTGTAACAGAGAGTAGAAATGAGGTGGTGGAAGTAGACGGAGCTAGATTTCAGGACACTGAAAATCAGGAAAAGTGGCATGAACTTTATCAAGAGGTTCCCAGGAATCTTTTGAAGGGGTCTGAGCCCATGACAGGTGCAGTCACAGCTGAGCTCTGTGGAGGTCTGCCTGTCACATAAACACTACATGGGCCTGACATTGGATACAACTCGTTTATGGTGGGGGCTGGGACAGAAAGCGTTGGAAGACGGTGAGGTCTGAGTTTTGTGAACAGTTTCTGGGAGGAAGAGTCCAGACTGGAGACTGGGTGTGAGAGACAGGAGAGAAACATGGTGTGCAAGCTGTGCTCTGGGTACCTGGGTGCATGGAGGCAGCTCTCAGAGATGAGGTGCCTGGAGAGAAGAGAGTTTGGAGAGTCAAGTCTCCTGGCTGTTTCTGGATGCTCGATTTCCTGATGGGCGGTAGCTTCTAGCAGCCGGTGAGAGGTGCTCCTGGGACTTTGCATAAGTTAAGTTGTTACCTCCTTCATGCAGGAAGCCCAGCGACTATATCACTGCCATCTTGGAACTCAGTGCCTTTGTAGAAAAAAGAAACCAGCAGGTTCTCCTGCACTCGGACTTCCTGTATTATCTGACTCCGGACGGGCGGCGCTTCCGCAGGGCCTGCCACCTGGTGCACGACTTCACAGACGCCGTCATCCAGGAGCGGCGCCGTACCCTCCCCACTCAGGGTACTGATGGCTTCCTCAAGGACAAAGCAAAGTCCAAGACTTTAGACTTCATTGATGTGCTTCTGCTGAGCAAGGTGGGCTTCTCTGGGATGTGATTCAAGTAACAGAGTGGACATTTATGCCAATGTCAAATGAAAGAGGCTGGAGTAGATCCAGAGGGCACTGGGAGCCATGGACTACGCTTCAAAAAGACAGGTCAGAGAGAGGTTTGAGAGATGACTGTGGAATTCAGCAGCAGGGGACCGCTATGTCTGAGACAGTGGGAGCCTGAGATTTTACTCTACTTACATGTTAGTAAGTTAGTGATAGATTTTATGCATATCTACATGTCTATGTCCGTATCTATGGTGACAGATGCACCAAAGCCCTGGGTTACAGCGGCCCATTCATCACTCACAACAGTAGCAGCAACCAGAGTAGGATTGCAGAGCTGGCTCTCCATTCCCGTATTCCTCCTAGGGGAGCACAATGATTTACCTGTAAATACACCAGAATGCAGAGCAGAGAGGGGCCCCGCATTGTTACATCTTGGAGCTTATATAGGACAGCTGGAATATCTGCCCCTTCTTCCTTCCAGGGCGAGAGTGAGAATGAGAGAGAGACAGAAAGGGAGAGAGAAGAAAGAGAGAGAGAGAGAGATGTTTGCTTTGTTCTGGAGTAAAAACTACTCCTCTCCAGGGAGATGGTCATGCCCCTAGGTTTATAGGTTTGTAACCCAGATGCCTTCTGGAAAGATATGAAGGATTCTCTTAGTTTACCACTCTAGAATGTGAGCAGCTATCTTCAGAGCAATACTTGATTTCTAACCTCCAAGCCAAATTGCCATCGAAATATGCTGTAACCCACGTTGCAGTAACGCTTTACTCCAAAAGTCCTCATTATCCAGAGACAAGAAAATAGCCATAGGTCACTGACTCTTCCCAGCAGGGCCACATAAGAGGCAAAGAAGCCAGGGGGTTGTCTGTGGGTGGTGGGCTCTGATGGTGGTGACCAAAAGACATCTAGGAGTGCATGATGGGCTTGGGTTTCTGGAAGGAGGATGGATCTTCAGAAATTGTTTTAGGTTTGACTCAGAGTCCTCAGTGCTGATGTGATGTGGGGCATGGGTATTGTCTTGCCTTCTCTCCAGGATGAAGATGGGAAGGAGTTGTCTGATGAGGACATAAGAGCAGAAGCTGACACCTTCATGTTTGGGGGTGAGGGTCTCAGTGTGGGACTACAGTGGGGACAGGGGACTCTCCATCCCAGGGACACGGTGGGTGGACCCTAGATCACTCCATTCTGCCCGTCCTCCCCCTCCCTACATTCTACCTGAGGGCCTGAAAGTATGGGTTCTGTCCACCCTCTGGTGCTGAAGCAGCCCAGAAACACAGTTTTGCTTGGCTGCCCTCAGGCCATGACACCACGGCCAGTGGTCTCTCCTGGGTCTTATACCACCTTTCAAGGCACCCAGAATACCAGGAACGCTGCCGGCAAGAAGTCCGAGAGCTTCTGAAGGACCGTGAGCCTACAGAGATTGAATGGTGAGTGCAGGTGCTGGGCTGTTGCTGATCTTTTCTCATTGGTTCTGCTCCTCAGGTGCAGAGTGGTGGAAGAGGTTTTTTTTTTTTTTTTTCTTTTCTTGTTTTTGGGTCATTTCTTCCATTATCACTTAGTGGGAATAGGTTCAAATCCCAGAGGCAGGGCTGAATACCCAGCCTGGCCAGCAGAGGATGGTTTGCAGGCTTTTGTGACAGAAAGACCTGGGCTGCTGGGAGAATTGGTGACAGTTTGTGAGGTCAGATGATGCCACTTAGCATGTGTTCAGAAAATGAATTTCTCCTCCACTTCCTCTTTTCATTGAATTATCATTTTTTTCAAACATCTTCACTTCCTGAATGTTTGCTCTTCTGTACCCTAATTTCAATCCTGTTGTTCGGTCCAGTGATTTGTAAGGGAGACCTGAGGGCAAAAGTCATTCATTCCCGTCCAGAACACCTGCAGTGTTCATCTGTCCAGTCTTCATTCAGCAAACGCTCCCACACTGCATTCCCACCCCCAGTTTTGTTTCCAGCACCTTTCAGTGCTCTGGAGACCCTGGAAGGATCCAGCCCTGCGATCTGTTTACCAGGTGCTTCCAGCCTGGTTGGGGAACAGTCCCAGGAGAGGAAACTCCCAGCCCACATAGGTGGGAATGAGGTTGAGAGCAAGAGAAGCATGGCTGGGGGTACAGAGTGGGACTATATGATACTTGGTTTCCAATCCTGAGTTACTTCCTTTAGCATAATGGTCTCCAGCTCCATCCAAGTTGTTGCAAAAGACATTATTTCATTCCTTTTGATGGCTGTGTAGTATTCCACAGTGTATATACGCCACATTTTCTTCATCCACTCATTTGTCAGTGGGTAGTTAGACTGGTTCCGTATCTTTGCAATTGTGAATTCTGCTACTATAAGCATGCGTGTGCTTGTGTCTTTTTCATACACTGACTTCTTTTCCTTTGGGTGGATACCTAGCAGTGAGACTGCTGGGTGCAATGGTAGATCTATTTGTAGTTCTCTAAGGAGAGAGAACTTTTGCTTTCCACAGAGGTTGTACTAATTTGCATTCCTACCAGCAGGTAAAAGTGTTCTCTTTTCACCACATCCAACATCTATTGTTTTTTGACTTTTTAATTATGGTTATTCTTACAGAAGTAGGGTGGTATCTCATTGTGGTTTTAATTTGTATTTCCCTGATGATTAGTGATGAGCGTTTAAAAATGTGTTTGTTTGCTGTTTGTACATCTTCTTTTGAGAAATGTCTGTTCGTGTCTGTTGCCTACTTTTTGATACGTTATTTATTTACTTATTTTTTGAGACGGAGTTTTGCTCTTGTTACCTAGGCTGGAGTGCAATGGCACTATCTCGGCTCACGGCAAACTCTGCCTCCCGGGCTCAAGTGATTCTCCTGCCTCAGCCTCCCGAGTAGCTGGGATTACAGGCCTGTGCCACAACACCCAGTTAATTTTGTATTTTTAGTAGAGATGGGATTTCCCCATGTTGGTCAGGCTGGTCTCGAATTTTTGACCTCAGGTGATCCGCCTGCTTTGGCCTCCCAAAGTTCTGGGATTACAAGCATGAGCCACCATGTGCAGCCAGGTTATTTACTTATTTATTTATTTATTTAACTTGCTGATTTGTTTGATGTCCTTATAGCTTCTTAATACTAGTCCTTTGTCAGATGCATAATTTGCAAATATTTTCCTCCGCTGTGTGGGTTCTCTGTTTACTCTGCTGATTATTTCTTTTGTTATCCAGAAGGTTTTGAGTTTAATTAGGACCTATTTATTTACTTAGTTTTGCATTTCCTTTTAGGTCTCAGTCATGCATTCCTTGCTTAAGCTGACTTCCTCTTCTCTAATATTTTATTTTCAGATTGGCCTACCTCTTCATAATTTTGTTCCCAAAAACATTTAGAGCAAGTTCATGAAGTTCCTAAAAATAGGTAGCTAATCATTTGCACTGAACATATTCTCTTGATTGACTTGAATATATGATTGATATGTGAAAAACAGGTAACATCATAATATTGACACATAGTTTGTCATAGGGAAATGGTTATTGATCCATTCAAATAATATTTAAGCTTTTAATAAAGCTTAAAATATTTGCTTAGTCATCATATGCATGTTTTGTTAAATCAGTCCTTTCCTATCTTGTTGCTATGGTAAAGTGTATCTTTTATTCAGACTTAGGGAAATGTATAAATTCATTTGAAAGACAGAGACTTTATGTCTCTTGTTAAATTCAATTCAGATATTTTATATTATTATTAATATCTTTTATTATCTTTTCCAGCTGCTTGTTATTTTTACATGGAAAAACTAATAATTTCTGCATGTAAATTTAGTGCCCAATGAACACAGAACATGATAAAGACGGTGTTTTGATAAGATGGTGATTTGTATCAAGAGAAAAAATGTAGATCATTAGGTAAAAGCTTTTGGGACAACTGGGAAATTTTCTGGAATAAAAATCAACTCAACCTGGTTGCCATGTCTTATAATAAGACAATGTTCAGATTGCTCAAGCATATAGTTTTTTTTTAAAGGATGTTAAAAACTCTAGAAGAAACCATGGGAAAATTATTTTCTAGATTCAGAGCAAGGGTAACTCTATTTTTGATACAAGTCGCAGGAGTTGTACAAGAAAAGATTGACATACTGTTAAATGAGAGATTATATGGAATATGTGTATAGTCATTGATGTACTCATATTTTTCATGATGCTAAAAATTAGCTCTAGAAAGATACATAGAAATAATAATAACTTGGGCAACCGGTGAGGAGAAGAAGCAGGTGACATTGGGCCATAGGGGTGGATGATGCTTTATAGTTTTCAAAGTTTGAACCACTTAAGTGTACAATGCACCACAGAAAACAAAGAAAGATTACACAAAGAATTCAGCTCCCTTACTGGATCGTAAATGTTTATAAATGCTTTCCAGTGAAGTGTCCTGTTTTTCTGAGTATAAAATCACCATCTGCCAAAATGATACATTTACATCCACACTTCAAATTCCTTTTTTTCCCTTGTCTAGCTGCATTTGCTAGTATCTCTAGTACAATGACGAATACGAGCAAAACACTGGATCTGGGTATTTTGTTTCTTATTCACTTGCATTTTGTGTTTGCTTTCTTGCCATAAAGAACATTTACTTTTAGCAAATATGTTAACTTTTTTTTATAGCTGCTTTAGAATGTTATGTTTTCCTCAGAATAATCGTTAAAAATTGGCTACATTTTTTTCTGGTACTTTTCTAATTCTCTGCATTCTAATTTTTTCTACTTTTTAAATTCTTCAATATTTCATCCATGTGGAGTTTATTTTGTGATAGGGAGAAAAAGTCTCACTTGGAAACAGAGAAGCTGGAGAATCCTGTCTTTGTTCCCTGGATGCTGACTGGGGCTGGTGTTTCCTTAGGGATGACTTGGCGAAGTTGCCCTTCCTGACCATGTGCATTAAGGAGAGCCTGCGGTTGCATCCCCCCGTCCCAGCCATCACCCGATGCTGCACCCAGGACATGGTGCTCCCAGACGGCCGGGTCATCCCCAAAGGTGCTCACAGCCTCAGCGAGAGGAGCCTCCTGGGTAGGAAGAGGGGTCCCTCGGGCATGGGGGCCTTGTTCTGACTGCCCCCTTCTCTCCCACAGGCGTTGTCTGCCTCATCAGTATTATGGGGATCCATTACAACCCAACTGTGTGGCCAGACCCCGAGGTACTGCCTCCCTCACTCCCCCCTTTTTGGGGTCCATTCCAAGGTTCCTAGAGGAGTTGACAGGGTTTTGACCAGGGAAATCCAACATCACCTCCCCTCAATGGACACACATCTGCCAAAATGTCTGTCCAAGGCTGGCGGTCTTTGGAGACCCCACTCAGCAAGCCTTCTTGGTCTCACTTCCAGGTCTATGACCCCTTCCGCTTCGACCCAGGGAACAGCAAGGAGAGGTCACCTCTGGCTTTTATTCCCTTCTCGGCAGGGCCTAGGTAAGGACCGCTTGTGTCTGAAGCAGGGATGGGGTGACAGGTGCGGGGGTCAAAATAGGGGGAAGTTGCAGATGGTCCCAGATCCAGCTCTCCTTCCCTCCCTTCCTCAGGAGTTTATGGGCAACGGTCCACAGAATGGGGTTGGGCAGGTCCTAGAGGGGTCTGCGGTTTGCTCAGAGGCCCCTCCAGATTTGGGGGTATGTAAGCACACGTGGGTGTCCTCGGGACACATAGCCCCTCTCTCTGCCCCTTGAGCTGATCAGGGTGCTATTCAGGGTCCCAGGCCATGTTCTAAGCATGATGGGACCGGGACGGGGAATCACGGGCACAGTCAGATTCCCTCACTTTCGTCCCCAGAAACTGCATTGGGCAGGCGTTCGCCATGGCTGAGATGAAGGTGGTCCTGGCACTCACACTGCTGCGCTTCCGTGTCCTGCCGGACTGCACTGAGCCTCGTAGGAAGCCGGAGCTGATCATGCGCGCAGAGGGTGGACTCTGGCTGTGGGTGGAGCCCCTGGGTGCAAACACACAGTGACTGTCCGACCCACCCACCCACCTTTGTAGATTCCCAGGAATAAATCTATGCTGACACCTCTGCTTGAGCCTCACTGACAGCCAGCATGGGGCTCCTGGGGACCGGTGGGATCCAAGAAAACGGGGTGAGTGGGTGGAGGCAGGGTGATGTCTCTGAACCCAAAACCCTGACTGCCTTTCTGGCTGAGCACAGGGCACCTAGGCCCTTAATATGTTCTCCCAGAGCCCAAGTAAAAACTTTCTCCTGTGGGTAGTAGGGAGCCCTGGGAGGTGTTTGAGCAGGAGAGGGAACAGGATTAAGAATGGATTTAAGGAGCAAGACTGAGACTCTTATTCAGCGAGAAGCAACCACAGGGGCAGATGCCTGCATCTGTCCTGGGAATGTCCCCTCAGGACTGGAGTCCCCCAGCTCAGAACAAAGGGAAAAGGGTCCAGCTTCCACCCTAGCAGGCTCTCAGAAATTTTTAGTTCCTTTTTCCACCAACTTCCCACCCCTGTTGCCCCCCCTCCCAGTTGGTTCCCTCTGTGACTCTCTTCCTGTACCTTCAGAGGCATAGGATTTCAAGCCAGGCTGCTTGGGCTCAAGTCCCGGCCCTGCTGCGTGATTTGAGCAGGTTAATTCCTCTCTCTGTGACTCAGTTCCCTCAACCATATCATGGATACAATAGTGTTGCCTACATCTGGGTTTCCTGAGGTCTCAATATAAGGGACTCAGAACTGTGCCTGACACACAATGATGCTAAATACATGGGGCCATTATTACTTCCTCTCTCAGAAAGTCTGACTGTTAAAAAATGTTGTCTTTCAAGATTGTCATTTCTACCATGGCTTTAAAGGCTGTGTTTTGGAACTCAAAGGCAAAAATTCTAATATTGTGCTCTGTGAACAAGTCCCTAAAGGGCTGTATATATAAGAAGCAATTTTTTTTCCTGAGGGTGGTGAAGGCACCTGACTATGTGAGGTGGTAGGAGAATGAGAGAAACCTCAGTTAGTGTCTCAGAATAATATCCTGCTGCAAACACTGATCTCTTTTCATAGCCGAAGGGATGTTACATCATAAACCCTGTTGACTTCTCTGATCTCTTCTCAGCTAATCTTCCCTTGCTACACTCAGTTACTCTGGCCTTGATTCTGATCTCCCAGTATATTACATTTTCTCATTTGGGGCCACTGCATTGCCTTTGCATCTTTATCATAGGTAAGTTGCCTATATTTATGTGGATCTATTTTGGGGGCTTTTAATCCTGTCCCATTGACCTATTTGACTTTTCTTCCACCAATACACAACACCTTGGTTACTGTAGCTTCACAGTAAGTCCTGAAGTTGGATATTGTCAGTCCTCCAACTATGTTCTACTCCTTCAAACGTTGTGTTGGTTATTCTGAGTCACTTGTCTCTCTCTATAAATTTTAGAATTAGATTGCTGATATCCATAAAAAACTTTCTGATATTTTCATTGTGATTTCATTGAATCTGTAGATTTAGTTGGGAAGAACTGACATCCTGACAATACTGAGTTTTTTGTCTTACAAGACATGCTCAAGGGAGTCCTGCATCTGGAAGTGAAAAGATGGTGTTTTTATGATCACCATCATGAAAACATGCAAAAGTATAAAATCCACTGGCAAAGCAGATACACTTATGAGAAAAGAATCAAATCTTATTACTATAGAAAACCATCAAACCACAATCGTAAACAATAAGAGAGGAAGAAAGGAATAAAAGATACACAAAACAACTAGAAAACAATTAATAAAATGGCAGAAGCATGTTCTTATGCATAATAACTTTGAATGTAAATAGATTAAATTCCTTACTTAGAATATATAGACTGGCTGAATGGGTTTTTTAAGTGA
>PVKV010042997.1:0-10345 GCA_004027835.1 Alouatta palliata | reverse complement strand
TGGTCAACATGGTGAAACCCCGTCTCTACTAAAAATACAAAAATTAGCTGGGCATGGTGGCACGTGCCTGTAGTCCCAGCTACTCGGGAGGCTGAGGCAGGAGAATTGCTTGAACCCAGGAGGCGGAGCTTGCGGTGAGCCGAGATCGCGCCATTGCACTCCAGCCTGGGTAACAAGAGCGAAACTCCGTCTCAAAAAAAAAAAAAAAAAAATGCATTTTTATATTGCGTAGTTATTTCATGTTTTCTTGAAAGAGTTATTGTGTTAAACCAAATATAAACTAGGTATAGTTTGGTCATATAACCAATCTATATTCAAAGACATGCTCACAAATTTTCCACTTGGTCCATTTTTCTGTTCTCAGCATTACTACAAATGCCTCATTCCCTCATCATGTTGAATTCTTCAGCATCTCCTATATCAGTTCCAGGGGCATCTCTGGGAAGTAGTGATGCCTATCTTCCCTCAGAAGCACACTGATAACCCTAATATACCCACAATTCATACCTTTTCCTTCTTCTGAGGTGTGCTGCTTTTTGGCACAACAGAAAAAACACACTACTAGGATTTGAAAACCTAAAATCTGGGCCTGGTTAGGTCATAAACTACAGAACCTTAGGTCTTATTCTCCCCAGGCACCTTTTTCACCACTGCAAAAAATAATTCATATTTGCTTTGTCTTTTGTAGTCATTTATTTATCTTCATGATATCATTTATCTTCATGATAACCCTTAAATTTAAGTAAGGTAGCATTATGCTCATTTTGTAGAAACAATTCAGCCTCAAAGAGGATACGCAGCCTCCCAAAGATCCCGCAATACTAGTATATTAGGCAGAGCTAAACTCACACAATGTCACTCAGGATCCTAGGACTGCTACATGCTGTGCTAATAAGTTTGCCAAAATGGAGGAAGCAGCAATTTCTCAAGTCCCTTTCAGTGATCCTGTTCTCTGCTTCTACTTGCTATTTTTTCTCTCTTCCCTCAACTACTGTTAACATCTGAAACTATATATAATCACCAGATTTCATTTACCATAGTTTTTTATTAATTATTCTTTAAATTTTTCTATTTCCATGTTAAATCCAGGAAAATGTTACTTTTTCAAAAGTTTCTACTGCTGCCTACCTCTCTGAAGGCCATGGGACTTACCTATTTGTTTGTCAAAACAAAAATTCCCAACATTTTGTCAGCATCACTAACTAGTTTTTCTAACTGTAAAGACAATTATTCCATACCTAAAACCAATTCAAAATAAAATAAATCCTCGATACTTCTGATTTCCTGGAGTAGTAATTTTAATTAGATTCTATTTTTTCGTAATTTTCTCCTGTGTGCCTTTATTTGGGAAATACTGTTAGTCTACCTCGCTATTAAGTCTCTTTCCCTAACAAGAAAATGTCTGTCTTAGAGAGTCAGGAAAGCTTTTACTTTCACTATCACATATGAAGAATGAACTAAACAGCTAAGCTGGAAAGTAAAACTTAAATGAGGGATTCAGGACGTTTCCCAGAGGGTCATATGACCAATTTAAAAGTTGGTATGATGTGCCTAAAATAACACATTAACTCTTTTACTTGTAATAAAGGTAAAGATGTACTGATTAGTCATGCTGACATGTACATATGAAATATGCCTAAACCAAATTAAGAGAAAATACATTCTATGGCAATCCTGAAAAGTCAGGAGCTCAATAAATATTAAGAGTATGCTCTCACAATTAGAGAGCATTAAACACTTGGTAATTAACATATTTTAATATGCAAAAAATGAGAAAATATGCAGGATGAGGAGTACACATAGGACATTTTTGTGATTTTCTTCATTTTGATTGTATTGCTTTCTTGTCTTCAGGAGGGAAGATTTTGACTTCAAAAGTAACAAAATATTTAAGAATGAAATTCGCATCTTTCTGTTCTAAATGGTATTCTTGGGCTATTTTCTCAGCAGTCCATATTTCTGGATAAAGTTTATTATTATTGAGAAGTGTCTGTGCTTCTACAATGGAAATTTTGCCTTTGGGAATGCTCTTAATATTTATCATATCAAAGTGACGGCCAAAAGGCAATCTGAATGCCTTTGTCTCTTGATGTGTTTCAGCAGCTTTTACCTGCATGGAAGACACAGGGTCTTTGGAATCAATATACACATCTTTTAGAAATGATAGCAGCTTGTCATCTTTATGAGCAATCTCTCCCTTAATTTCTGGATATAGACTAATCTGCTGTCGCAGGAGGCTGTTGGTAGAGGGGCGCCTGAGAGTAGGAGAGGGCTTCATCTTGCTGATTTCCCGTTCCACTCGGTTCTCCAGGTTGAAATTCCTGATCCTGCGAGTCATCGCAGGATGACTCCCATCTGCTCATAACATGATGCCCTCAGGTTCACACCGCACGTGGGAACACAGGCACAAGAAACCTCCAGGGCACCTGAGAATAACTTTCTTCTGCTGAGGCCTTGGTGATTTAACAGGGGAATTCTACCAAACCTTTCAGGAATAAATCAGTCCAGTCCTCCCAAACACATACGCTTTAATAAATATGAGTATCTCTGGAAGGACGCGTAAGAAACTAGTAAGTGGTTATTATTCCCAGGGAGTGGAACTGGGGCTGAGGGACTATTACAAAGAAGTCCTGCTTTTTCCTGTATATCTTTTAGGCCTTTTCTATTTTGTACTATTTGCATATGGTACTCATCCAAGTATGAGGAATTTAGAACATCTTTGTTTTACATTTGAACAAGTTGACAACACTATTTGACGTTTGTTCTTATGTTTACCTCAAGTTCTCAGTAAATGTAGTAGGTGTAATTTCTTAAATACCTCTCTTCCCCAAAGATATCCACCGTAATTCCTGCAACCGTCATGAATGTGATGCTGTATTACCGATTCTGTGATTATGTTATGTGGTATGGCACAGTTGACCTTAAAATAGGGAGATTCAAGCCTAGATTATCTCAGTAGGCCTGATGGAATCATATGAGCCTTAAAAACAGAGAGCTTTCTTTGGCTAATGGCAGGAAGGAAAATCAGAGAGACTGGAGTGTGAGAAGGATGCAATGTGCAATAGCTACTTTGAAAATGGAGGAGACCACTTGAGAAAGAAGGCAAGTAGCTTTGAAGAGCTAAGGGCAGCTCCCAGCTTACAGCTAGGAAGGAAACTGATCAAATTCCTGCAACTTCAAGGAACTAGCTCTGTCAACAACCTGAAAGAGGTTGAGAGTGGATTCTTCCCCAGTCTCCAGATAAGAATCCGGCCCAACAGGCATCTTGATTTCTTTCAGCTTTGTGATACCCTGAGCAGAGCCCCACAGAGCCTGCTTGGGACTCCTGTCCTACAGAGATGTGAGATACTAAATGGATATTGTTTTTAGCTGCTGAATTTCTTATATAGGAATAGAAACTAATAGAGCAAAATTACGTCCTAAAACTTAGATACATGTGGGCTTTCAGAGGCTTTAGCGATGGGAGCCGTATTCCCTCCTGTCTGGGTGCAGTGCCAAAGCAGCTGCAGAGCCCGCAGGACAGGGTCATGTGTCAGTCAGAGGCCACATCATTTCCTCTGGTGCCATAGCCGACTATGCTCTGCTGTCTTTTCATTACTTTCTTAGATTTTGTAGAGAATGAATTTTTATACCTGTCTCAGTCTTTTCCTCTTTTCAGATTATAGTCTTATAAGCAATTTTTTGGCATTTCTCTTTTAAATAATATTGTATTTTCAATGAAGAAGTTGCCATTTCTTTTTCTTTCTTTCTTTTTTTTTTTTTCCTTTTCTTTTTGAGACAAGGCCTTGCTCTGTCACCCATGCTTGGAGTACAGTGGTGCGATCACCTCTTACTGCACCCTTGACCTTCCAGCTTCAAGCAATCTTCCCATCTCAGCCGCCTGAGTAGCTTGGACTACAGACTCGTGCCACCATGCACAGCTTTTTTTTTTTTCTTCTTCTTTTTGGTAGAGACAGAGTCACCCTGTGGTTTCCCAGGCTGATCTCAAACTCCTGTGCTCCAGCAGCCCTCCCACCTCAGCCTCCCAAAGTGCTGGGAATTACAGATGTGAGCCAGTACACCTGGCCTTTTCTTTGGATCCCTTAGAAAATTAACTCCTACCTTTCTAAAAATTCCTGGGTTTATGTGATTGGGATTTAAATGGTCATGAGAGAAATTCCTGATATGATAGTGCAATCAGGTAACACTGGAATTCTTTGACTACTTTAGTTTCTCTAGAGTTTTACTTTATTTAACCCAATTTTGTTCCATTCACAGTTTTATCCAAGACTGAATAAAGATAGTTTACCTTTTAAGTTGCTCTGTACCAGAACATACTCAATTAATTTTTTTAATTTAACAGTGTGGGAAGCCATTATTTACTTTTCATTTAATTGAATGTACTTTTGTAAACTTTTACCTGGAAAAAGTAACTTTGAGAACCACAGAGAAGAAACATATCTGTAAAGGTCACTGAAGAGTGTCAGAGGACTCAGGAATGTGAGGAATTGCTTCTGTGATTCCCATCACTTCACATTCTGCATAGAAAAGTACTCAACAGAAATGCTGCACATCAGGGTCAGGAGTCCATAACATCATTATCAAGTGCAATAAGACTATGAATCTCTGATACTGAGTTTTTATGCTTTTTCTTTTTGCCAATAAGTTACATGGTCCAGTTTTTCTTTCTTAGATGACTTCAGAGGCTTGTTGTTAAGCCTGCTAAGGTCAGGGAATGCTTCTGCCTTATATACAGTGTATAAGTTATAAAAAGATTCATCTGTGATAAAAGTGGAACCCAGCTGGGCAAGCTGGCTCACACCTGTAATCCGAGCATCTTGGGAGGCTGAGGCAGGCAGATCACTGAGGCCAGGAGTTCGAGACCAGGCTGGCCAACATGGTGAAACCCCATCTCTACTAAAAATACAAAAAAATTAGCCAGGTATGGTGGTGCATGCCTGTAATCCCAGCTACCTGGGAGGCTGAGGCAGGAGAATTGCTTAAACCTGGGAGGCAGAGGCTGCAGTGAGCTGAGATCATGCCACTGCACTCCAGCCTGGGTGACAGAGTGAGATTTGGTCTCAAAAAAATTTTAAAAAGTGGCCAGGTGCAGTGGCTCATGCCTGTAATCCTAGCACTTTGGGAGGCCAAGGTGGGTGAATCACAAGGTCAGGAGTTAGAGCCCAGCCTGACCAACATGGTGAAACCCCGTCTCTACTAAAACTACAAAATTAGCTGGGCGTGGTGGCGTGCGCCTTTAATTTCAGTTACTCAGGAGGCTGAGGCAGGAGAATCGCTGGAACCTGGGAGGTGAAGGTTGCAGTGAGCCAAGATCGCACCAGTGCCCTCCAGCCTGGGTAACAGAGCGAGACTCCATCTCAAAAAGATAAATTAATTAATTAGTAGTAATAATAATAAATGAAAATAAAAAAAGGAGAACCTATGAAGGAAAATTTAAACAACTGATTTTAATTACTGTAAAGGAGTGTCACTAGTAGAAAAATGTTTCTATATTGTTAGGATAATCAAGTTTCTTTAAAGATAATATTGATTATTTTTAGCAGAAGTTTGTTATTTATCTTTAGGAAATGGAATTAAATGTTTTACTTTGTTTTGTTTTTAATAAGATGTTTCTAAAATGAATGAAGCTGTATTATTGCTGATTCCGTTGTGCACTGAGGCATTTAGAGTAGCAAAAATTATATTAATGGTCAATGGCAAAACACATAAAATGGCTTTATCATTGATGTCAATTATAAAAAGGTAATAATTTGCATGATGTGATAAGAATGCTGCTTGAAAGAAAGGAGGCTAGGTTTTTGTTTTGTTTTGTTTTTACATACAATAAAACATGACTGACATCATCTGGTCAAATTATATCTTTTACTGAGCTTTATTTTCTGTGTAAACCATATTTTACAAATATTATTTTAAAAGAAATTTAAATCTACTGGGCTTAGGTTTCAGAGTTATACATAACTCACAAGTGAGCTGTGTGAGATGAGTTCCTTAAAAGTCATACTCCTAGGTCTCATTTCAAAGGCTAGCTTTGTTCCAAAGCCCAAACCTGGCTCTGGTAGATTATTTTCTAAGATAACTCTTGAGCTTTGCTAAAGAGAAGGTGGTACGACACAGATCACCTCAAAGTCATGTGTGGCTCTCGCATTTGGGGTTTTCCTCTGGCATGTTTATCTTCTGAATAATGCTTCTCTTAGGCTAAATATAGTTTGAACCCTCTGCCTTATAACAGATCTGACAGAGGAATGCTGATGGTCAACAATGATGTACAGTCCACAAAGATAAAGAAGCATAATAAATGTCAGATTGCAGGCTCCCCATGGTACATCCAGCATCAGCATACTAATTTCCCTTAACTAATTTGGGTCTCTGCAGCTTTGGGACAGTATTGCAGATAGGTGGTATAATAAGCTTAAATAACAGATTTCCCTCACTTAAATACAAAAGTCTCAGATTTGTCACAGTAATAATATTGACCTCATGATTTTGTGTTTATTTTTTGTTCATTGACTTCATGAATGGTTTGGCAGGAAAGCAGGTAATGCAGTTGCATACCTTATGTTACATATGTGCTGAGGTTAGTGAATGTCACAGAGGTGTGCCCTCATTCATAAAACACTAAGGGAAGTGCTTTACTATGTTTTATTAAGCAAAGACCTTTCATTGTAAAAAGTGAGATTATTCCTTTAGAAACTATATAAATTACTGAAGGGAATTGTGAGCAATAATATGTTTTGGATTCATAAATGCCAAATGCTCATCTCACTGGATGACTATTATTCTTAATATTTTTCCATTACCTAGTTTTAGCTCAGAAAATCAGTTAGACCCTTCAGGGCCTAAGCAAGCAGGAAATGTGATAGATTTATAGATTCCACCAGTGAATTAGAAATACCTTTGCCTTTTAAATTATAACTGCAGTAGGCTCAATATAAATGCTTTTTTTTTTTTTTTTCAGGCAGAGTCTCACTCTGTCACCCAGGCTGGAGGGCAGTGGCATGATCTTGGCTCACTATAACCTCTGCCTCCCAGGTTTGAGTGGTTCTCTTGCCTCAGCCTCTTGAGTAGCTGGGATTACAGGGCGTACCACCACACTGGCTAATTTTTAATAGAGACAAGGTTTTGCCATATTGGCCAGGCTGGTCTCGAACACCTGACCTCAAGTGATCCACCCACCTCCGCCTCCCAAAGTGCTGGGACTACAGGAGTGCACCACCACACCCATCCCATAAATGCTTTCTTAAATGCTCCCTCTTCCTTGCCTATGTAAACTCTTTTCAAATTCTATTTTCCCTGTGATAACAAAGAACAAATTACATAAAACCAGGAAGCCTGATTTTATATGAAGTGTGGAAAGTTGAATTACTATTAAGCCTAATTCTAGTAGTAGAGATCAATCCATTTCCGGCCTTATTCTAAAGGGTCATAGCAAGTCTGAACCAGACAGCCAGGTAGACCACTCTGATGGCCTCATTCAAGCTTAGAGCTTCTCCAGTCTAAAGACACTGGAGGAAACTTCTTCCCACCTTATTTAGTCCAAGAGTTTAGTTGTGCCCTGTAGAACACTAGGAATAACTGTATCCTAGACATAAACCAAGGGCAAGACATGCTTTTAGCTTCCATTAGGGCCTTTGCTTAAGAGTTAGAAGGGCTGCTTTGCATTTTAATTTTGCCACTGAATAGCTATGTGATACAGGGCCTTTGACATAAGCAATTAAGTTAGAGGACTCCAGAAGGCCTGTCCAACTCTTACATCACATGAGTCTAAATTCCGCCTGTGATTTCATAGGGTCCTGAAGTAAGCATTCCACTTTTATGGGTCTTGTTTTCTGCCCCTATTAAACAAAGACTTGGCTCTTGAGAGCCTCTTAAAAGCAGGTTTTCAAAAAGAAAGGTTCAAGTCAAAGACACTTTTTTTTTTTTTTTGAGACAGAGTTTCGCTCTTGTTGCCCAAGCTGGAGTGCAATGGCACGATCTCGGCTCACTGCAACCTCTACCTCCCAGGTTCAAACGATGCTCCTACCTCAGCCTCCCGAGTAGCTGGGATTATGGGCCTATGCCACCACACCTGGTTAATTATGATTTTTAGTAGAGATGGGGTTTCTCCATGTTGGTCAAGACGGTCTTGAACTCCTGACCTCAGGTGATCCACCCACCTCTGTCTCCCAAAGTGTTGGGATTACAGGCGTGAGCCACCGCACCCAGCCAAGTCAAAGACATTTTAAAATGGATTGAGATTAAAAGGTATTTTTGTGTGTGTGGAGAATGTGAGATGAACTCATTTATTTTCATTATGTGTAGAAATTTCAGTTTGTGGCCGGGCGCGGTGGCTCACGCCTGTAATCCCAGCACTTTGGGAGGCCGAAGCAGATGAATCACGAGATCAGGAGTTCGAGACCAGCCTGGCCAACATAGTGAAACCCTGTCTCTACTAAAATTACAGAAAATTAGCTAAGTGTGATAGTGAACACCTGTAATTCCAGCTACTTGGGAGGCTGAGGCAGAAGAATCACTTGAACCCAGGAGACAAAGGTTGCAGTGAGCTGAGATTGAACCACTGCACTCAAGCCTGGGGATTCTGTCTCACTTAAAAACAAACAAACAAACAAACAAAAAAGAAATTTCAGTTTGTTACTATATACTACTTATAAAAATACGAGTTCTTGAGTTTTTCATTCTGCCGCCCCAGATGTGTAGCACTCTGCTTTGTACATAGGAAACATTTAGCAACTTGTATGTTCTCTTGAATTTAACTGAAGTACCACTTGAAAAGGTAAAGTTACATAAACTGCTTTTTAGTATTTGAAGTTTCTTTAAGCCTATTTTTAATGATGGCTTGGTGTTCATGCAATGACTTATTTTTGTTTGTACTGGCAGAGCATAGCTTTTTCAATTGATCAGTTAAAATGGAAAGACAATTTGTGCTCTTATTTTTAAAATGTTATATAGTGCACCATACAAATACACTCAGATTAGACTGACCACAGGAATACCTGGACAGTTTTAAAATACAATTTGAACAGAAGCATCCAAAGGCCAACCACTGTGTGTTACTGGACATACCTTTTGCTTTTCTATTTTATTTATTTTACATTAAAAGTTAGACCTTCGAGGCTGGGCATGGTGGCTCGCGCCTGTAATCCCAGCACTCTGGGAGGCTGAGGAGGGCAGATCACCTGAGGTCAGGAGTTTGAAACCAGCCTGGCCAACATGGTGAAACCCTGTCTCTACTAAAAATACAAAACTTCGCCGCATGTGCTGGCACCCACCTGTAATCCCAGCTACTCAGGAGGCGGAAGCAAGAGAATCACTTGAACTCGGAAGGCAGAGGTTGCAGTGAGCCAAGGTCATTACACTGCACTCCAGCCTGGGAGACAGAGTCTCAAAAACAAAAAAAGTTAGATCTTTGGGTTTAAAAGCCCCAAGATAAACACATGAGAAAATCTTTCACAATTTACGTTTAAAATGTGCTCAGCACGCCCTTCGTACCACCCCACCAATCAACATCTCAAGTTAATCAAGTGGTATAAAATGTCAACCTAGAATTCTACCACTGCCCCAAAGAAGTTCTGTCTGCCCACTGTCACCTGCTTTTACAGGTCTACACCAAAAACAACTTCCCTTGAGAGGAAGAAGTGACTTTGTTCAGAGCTGTAAAATTATACCCAGCACCTCCCTTGTTCTCATTCTGTGTGAGTCCCAGGGCCTGAGAGCTGCAGTTTGTGAGACTTTGGATTGTCGTACCCTGCCACATACCATTAAAGACATTATTTTTCTCTCTTAGCTTTGTATCTGCTTCCTTCTTTTGCTACCCTCTCCATTTCCTATTTTCCTCATTTTAAAAAAATGAAATTAATTTTGCTTTTTCAGTTGTCTAAGACTTAGGCTTTCATTTCCCCCTCTGTAAATCAGGAACTACATAATAATCTCTAAAGCCAGTTCCAGTATCTGTGAAGTCATGGCACCCTAATCATGAGAAAACAGAGTTATCTTTTTGATGATAAATTCTCATCCATAAACCGTGGATTAGAAACATAAGACTCTGGCTGGGCGCGGTGGCTCACGCCTGTAATCCCAGCACTTTGGGAGGCCGAGGCAGGTGGATTACAAGGTCAAGAGATCGAGACCATCCTGGTCAACATGGTGAAACCCCGTCTCTACTAAAAATACAAAAATTAGCTGAGCATGGTGGCGCATGCCTGTAGTCCCAGCTACTTGGGAGGTTGAGGCAGGAGAATTGCTTGAACCCAGGAGGCAGAGGTTGCAGTGAGCCGAGATCATGCCATTGCACTCCAGCCTGGATTACAAGAGCAAAACTCCGTCTCAAAAAAAAAAAAAAAAAAAAACA
>PVKV010042996.1:0-10350 GCA_004027835.1 Alouatta palliata | reverse complement strand
ATTCTCCTGCCCCAGCCTCCCGAGTAGCTGGGACTACAGGCACGTGCCACCATGCCCAGCTAATTTTTGTATTTTTAGTAGAGACGGGGTTTCACCATGTTGACCAGGATGGTCTCGATCTCTTGACCTCGTGATCCACCCGCCTCGGCCTCCCAAAGTGCTGGGATTACAGGCGTGAGCCACCGCGCCCGGCCTCTTTGCCCGATTTTAAGGTTATACTAGTTTGATAAGATGATCTGAGGACTATGTACTTCTGATTCCCATGGAGCTATTTGTTTAATATTAGAATTGTACCTTTGTAGGCAAGTCTTAAAACATATTTTGATTTCTGGGAGGGACTGCAGGGTAGGCTTTTAACTCCCGATTCAGTGTACTTAATAAGAAATTATCCAAACATTCTATTTTCTCTTCAGTTTTAGGAAGTTGTATTTTGTATCTTATAATGTATTCATCTTATCTAAGCAGTAACATTTATTGGCAGAAAAATCAGTCATAGTATTTGGTGTGTAGTTATGTCTATTTTTTATTGCTTCTATCATTTATTTGTGCCTTTCCTCGTTTTCTTGATCAGTGTTGCTAGCTTTCTATGTTTTACTTTCTTTTTATTCTGCTGACATCTGATTTTCATGATACTCTCTTGTTTCATCCTTTTTAGTTTCATTAAATTTTGTTCTTTATTGTGTTTCCCTGTCTTTTTCTTTGGTTTATTCTGTTATTCAAATTTCTTAACTTGGAATGCTCATTCATTTTTAAGTCTTTATTCTGCTCTGTTGGAATCACTTAAAGCTGTTAATTTCCTTGTAAGTATTGCTTTAGATGTATCATAAACAAGTTTATATTTGTTTCATTCTTTTCTTTGCTGGTTTCTTCTCTGACTTTCCTCCCCACCCCAAATCATGTTTGAAATTTTTTCCCCACATGGATGGGGATCTTATTTATTTTTAGTAATTTCTCACTTAAATGTATATGTTGTTAATTGTTTTAACCATTTAGGATAGCCAAAATTATTTCTTCTGTTTTTGAATATTGTGTAATCAGAATTTTCTGAGAATGTGCTATAAAGTACTAATAGATTTTATGTTAGAAATTGAGCATTTTATAAGTAAATTAATCATTTTGCCATGATGAAGAAGCTGAAGTAGAATGATGTTAAATAACTTAACCCAAGGGAGTGCAGAAAGTACATGAGAAAAATTAACATGTCTTGACTGTGCTATTCTGATGTTATTCCCTGGTATAACTGGATAAGATCTGTGTTACAGTGATAGTTGAATTTCTGGTACAGTTTTCTTTCTGTTCTAACTTACCCTTTTGAATGATGAGATTATGATAGCAGTCACCTACAAAAATGTTAGAATGATCCAGAATAAAATAGTTAGGATTCAGATAATCGCCGTAGAAAAAGGTAGAGATTTTACGTCAGCTTTGCATTATGTTTTTTCTTTTACATTATTCTCTCTCTCACAATAAAAACCTACAATTGCCACTATCATTACCAGTAATTTCTTTTTCACGCTTACATTATATACTTCAGCCCCAGAACATTTTATTTTTTTAAATAATTTCTGTGAATATTACCATCTATATTAAGTGTAAGAGGGCCTAAATATATATAGGTAGGTAGCTTACATGGGTTAAGAAATACAGCAAGGAAATCTGTTACAGTGATAACTGAATGATATTCGTATTTGCTCTGAAAAGTCTGTTGATCAGTGGGATTTTTGTTAACACAGGCACAGTTTATGCCCTGAAATACCCTTCTCTTATCTGGGGAAGCTTGAGGGAAGTTAGGTTCCTATGTAAAATGAGACTAAGTCATAAGTGAGAGTGGCACTCCACTGGATCAGTGTGTCAGTAAAAATGCTCCTTTCTTGCCTACTTTTCTACATTAAGAAAATGAATAATAGTTTTATTCATTTTATAATGATATTATAAAAATAGTATAATAATATTTTTTTGAAGATCACATGAATGAGTTTCCAAGGGGTGAAAAATAGTGACTCATTTAAAACAATTTTTATTACCACATGTAACTTTTTTTTAGATGAAGGCTAATTTCAAATAAATATTTTATGTTAATAAGGTAGTGTTTTATTGCCAATGACACTCTCTTCCTTAAAACTTCTGTTGAGTATAATTAAGAAAGTACAAGAACATATTCTTCTAATTAGGGATGATGGAGTCCTTCCCATGTAACACTGAAACTTAGGTGGTATAGTAGAAAAGTTGGGCATATTTTATAAATTAAAAGGAAGAATGTCAGTACTATAAAGGGTAAGATGAAAATGTTTGAAAACTGGGAGAACATTTGTACAATAAAACAAAACTTGATAGGCTTACCTTAGAAGGGTATTGACTGTTTACGAAGTGAAAGCTCATATTGATAACGGCTACTGGAAAGGCTAATGTCGTATTTTTGTGAGATGTATGAATGATAGAGCGTTTTTAAAGGAATGCAGTTTTATTATTTTAATATTGTATTGATGCTAACTAGTGTATTGGTCTTTGGGTTTCTTAATTATTAGGAAATAATGTATTTTAATGTACGTGTTTAATAGAGGTTTATTTTAAATGACAGTATTTGTAGTTCCTACTCTCTTAATGTTAAATGCCCTAAAAATTACCATGTTTTCTCCTTGTAACTCTCATAATTTATTTAGTAAATTATTATGCATCAGCATTTTTTTTTTTTTAGCCCTGAGAAATAAATAGGAAAGAAAAAGTCTAAGCCCTAAAGGAGCCCACAAGCTTTAACCCAGCTCCTACCCAGATCATCATAAATCCTGAATTGGTTGAGCAAAAATTCATGAGGTAGACTGGCGCAGCAGTGCCTAACAAATTTCCCTTGGGAAAACAGCAACAGATTTTTTATTTTTTGGAAAAGAAACTCATCTCCTTCTTTTACTATTAAAATTTCAAATTTAAATATTCATATCTTATGAAGTATATTCTCAGTATAATAGACAGTGAGTGCTGTGAGCTTGAATTACAGAGAAATTAGTATTATTTTAATTATTTGTGTCATTTGTATAAGTTAAAGGTATCATGTGCTAACCATGATACTTTTACATTGTCAATATTTTGAGATTTAAAATGCCATGTCAATATTTTGAGATTTAAAAATGCCAAATCCCAAGAGATCATTGCCTTTCACAGATAGACTGCCAGCTTTATAAAAGATGATTTGCATAATGATATAAACAAAGCATTTTGTAGTACATTAATGTAAAATAAATGTCTTCAAATATCCTGTCCTTATTGTGTTTAAGTTCAGAATCACAAAACATTACTCCTTATGAAATATGAAAGGCAAAAATTCTCAATATTTCCTAACAGTGTTACTTACCACCGTCTGTTGAGCCATTTATTAAATTAGAGACTTAAGTAACTAACTTGATTTTAATTTTATAGGATGATTCATAGAAAGACTCACATTCTTGTGCATACTTATAGCATATTTCATTGACTTCAAAATGCTATTGATTGCAAGATGCACAATGATTTTATGCATCCTTTAGCAAGGAGAAAAGTCACTGCCAATTAAGTTATGACACAGTGCTCTTATAATTGATTAGAAGATGCATCCTGATTTTAGAGAGATTAAAATGTTTTTTAAAATTTGTTTTGCATTATATTAAGTACATATTTATGTCCACTGCTACATTTTTTGACAAGAGAGATAAAGTAATTAAGGTAATGGCATGCGGATTTGAGATGCTTTGACAGCGTCCCTGAGGACTGTGGAAAACAAAGGAGTGAATCTTATCTTAGAGGCTCATTTGGGGATTCACAGAAGAGTGATATAAGGGGAAAAACCCAAGTTTTGTTTGTTTCACTTTGCTTCTTAGGTAATTGACTTCATGCCATATGTCGCAGTATTTTCTGTATAACAAATGCCACGAGGTGACTTACAAGGATAATATGTGTTGCTCTTCATCTATTTAGGCTTTTCTCCAGGTTTGCTGCTGTATTCTCTGTGTAAAACCAAAAAGAAAGAAAGAGGCAAGCTTGTATATATGTTTTGCCTTCCTAGAGACTTGTTCTCATGTTTCCTTAGAGAAGAGAGCAGACATGTTGCATAAAGATGAAGAATATAATTTGCAGGGAGAAATAGTAGAAAATAAAAATGAGAGAAGGCAGATAAATTGAAGACAAAGAACTAGAAAAGTCTAGAAAATGAATTAAAAAAATTTAAAGAATAAAACATGGAAATAACAAAGTATCATTTAACCAAAAATATGATGTTCTTTAATTTTTTCACTATAAAAAAATACGTTTTATTGTTTCATCATAAAATTACACCTTTTATTGTTTCACTGTATTTTATGGGGCTGTGCTGTACACAGGAAATTTATCAAACTTTGAAGGATGTTTCTTAGAATTTTTCCTTGAATACCAAGCATGGGGTATAAAATTATTTTATTTAAGATAACAGTTGGAAGTAGCAAATTAGCATCTGTGGATGAGTGGGAAAGGGCAGGAAGAGGACGAAGAGCATCGCAATGGAAACAAATGTATATGGTAACATTCATGCATGGCCTGGTCTGTGGTGGGAGATGGACTGCTGGAACCTGAGGGGCAGGCGCCTTGGGAGTCCAGCCCACTTCGAAGGAGGAGTGGAGCTGGAGGGAAATGTCACTGAGTTTTTGGCCTGGAGGAGTGTGTTTATTTCAGCAGGCCCACCCCACAGCATGTGGTTAGCTATTTAATAACTGTTTAACATGGCCCTTATATGTGAAGGAAAAAACTTGGTAACAGATGCAACCTACTGCTGCGCACCTCACCCTCTCACCTCTGCCAGGCTCTCCTGTCATTTTCCTCTTAGAGTTTTTCCTACAGTCATAGTGCAGCGCTTACTACAGTTACTAGTGCTTGTAGTAGGCATTTGACAAATGCGTATTGAATCAATGATGATGGATGTTAGAGGGGTCAGAAAGGATGGATTCCTTTACAGGCAAGATTTGTAAACAGTGTTTATTATTGCTTTCTTTTATTTCTTAAGTGTGGTTAGACGTGTAATCTACATTGTTTTTCTGAAGTAAATTGTTTCTTCCATCGTATTATCTGGTGCAGTGATGTATACAAATAGTTTGTTTATGTCACTGTAACAAAAATAAAAGCTTCCTTCTTTAACCTTGAATGGAGACTGTGAACAACTCCAAAGGAAGCCTTTCTTACGACATCCTTGAATCAGGAAGACTAAGACTACTCTCAGTGTAGCTATTTTGTAATATCATAACACCTTTGTAAACCTGGTGAGAGGTTGTGATAGTCTAAAGAATTGAGGGTTCCAGGTTTCTGGTGTTAACACTACAGCTCAAACGTCCTGGTGGTGGAAATGTTTATCAAGGGGCGTTCACGTTTCCCTGTCCTGGTAATAGACAGTATTGCCCTGGATTTAAGCTTTTCTTAGTGATGTAGGGTCCATGGTATGCTGGTAAACTAGCTGGGCCAGACTTAGAGGGGCGGCTAGGGAGGGAGATAACAATTTGTAGCATTTTTCAAAGTGGTGCAAATATTCCTCACCATGGTTGATTTCGGCCTGCCAAATGGTTGCAGCTTGCAAAATTCCTGAATATTTATTTAGCAGTGGAGTGGTCCACAGCACACATTGGTTGGAGAAATCATTATACTATATTCTTGTGGATTTAACTATTGTATACTCTCATAAGAGAGAGACAACACTGACTGGACATTAATCTGAAATTTAGAGATCCTAGAACTTTCTTAGAAAAATCACTGAAATCTTTGGAATCTTTCTCATGAAAATGGAGCAAGAGAATATAAATTTGAAAGACTCAGGGCAGAGAAATATGATTGTTATTCTGTAAACCCAGTGTTTTAGTTGAAGGCTGAATCAACCTTCTACAAAGTGATTTTCTTAAACCTGTAAAAATACGTTAGAAAACAGGGTGAATATTCCTAATCTGAAAATCTGAAATCTAAAATGCTCCAAAATCTGAAACTTTTTGAGCACTAATATGCTAAAAAAAAAAAAAAAATGCTGATTGGAGTATTTCAGATTTCAGATTTTCAGAGTAATAACCGGTAAGTATAATGCAAATATTCCAAAATCTGGAAAAAAAAATCAGAAATCCAAAACACTTCCTGGTCCCAAGCATTTTGGATGAGCGATAATATGTATTTGGTTTACTCATCAGTGTCAGTTATCTTGTTAGCAACATTCAGATTTTTGTCTTTCAGCGTTCTGCCACTTTTGTACAAACCATATCATCCAACATTAGAGCAAGTTATAAAATAGACAGTGTATTTATTTCATGACACATCAGTTGTCACTTTTCTGTTCCTTTTTTGCTAACCCAGCTATATCATAGCCAAAGAGGACCTGTCTTGAGTTGCAAAATTGTTCTTACCACTTTCTGTGAAGTGCTTGTCAGGAGTCAGGCAAAGTGCTTAATTGAAAAGGCAAATAAGAAGGTTAATATAGCAAATATACTTTTTTTTTTGGGCAAATATTCTTAAGTATATACTTGCTTTTCTTAGTGGAGTCTTTAAAAGACATAGTTAAGTAATGATAACAGTGTATTTTTGAACTGTAACATTTATAAATATGTGTAACAGTAATACCAAAAAGGAGAAAAAGGAAAATAGAGCTATATAGGCATAATGTTGCCACATCACACTCTGAAGATGTGAGGTAAGTACTAGAGCTACTTCAAAGGAAATAAGCAAAAATCCCTGTAAGTGAAAAAGTCATAAATAATATATTTGAAAATATTCAGTTAATGTAAGAGAAAATGTTAAAGGAGAAGTAGAGGAACAACAACAAAAAAACAGACCAAGACATATAGAAAACAAAAAGTTAAATCGCACGCATAAATCCAGTGATGTCAATAACATCAATAATGTGAATGGATTAAACAGTCCAATCGAAAGGCAGAGATTGTCAGACTAGATTAAAGAAACAAGATCTGACTGTACTGTTTGCACTGGCTCACTTTAGATCCAAGACACAAATCTATTGAAAGTGAAACGATAGGAAAAGATACATCATGCAAATAACAGGCATCAGAAAGCAGGAGTTGCTATGTCAATATCAAAAGGGACTTTAAAATTAGAAAATGTTATTAGTGATAAAGAGGGACATTTTCTAATGATGAAAGTGTCAATTCATCAGGAAGGTATAACAGTTGCAAACATGTATCCACCTGGCAACAGAGCCTCGGCAAACATGAAGCAAAAACTGATAAAAATGAAGGGAGAAATAGACAATTCAGCAATCACAGTTGAAGACTCAACACCCCAATAATGGTTGGGATCTTCTAGACAGAAGGTCATCAAGGAAATAGAAGACTTGACTACCAACACTACCAGCCAAGTAGACCTAAATACTCCACTGAAGAACAATGAAATACATAGTATTCTCCACTATACATGGAATATTCTTCAGGATAGAGCATCACCTAGGCCATAAAGCAGTTGATCATTAAATCAAACAGGATTGAAATGATACAGTTTGCTCCAGCTGCTGTGGATCAAAGTTAAAAATCAATAACAGAAAGGTATACTGATGTGAAAAAATTCTTCTAGTCCCACATTGTCCCAGAGAAGAGAAATGTCAGTCAGCAAAGCAGAATTTCTATTGTACAAATGACACCAAGGCTTTCCAGACAAGTAGAATAGGAACATTGCTGTCATACTGATAACAGGTAATTCTGCATTTGAATCCCTCTAAATGAGGAAACTAACAAAGGTAAGTGCTGCTGGAAATGTTTTCTTTGAAACAAAAATACAGCTTGACATACAACTACAATTCTTCCAAAAAAAAAAAAAAAGTAAAAAAACATCTCCGTAAGCATCAAGCAAGAAGCGGATTATTTGAAGATGCAGAAATATATGTGCTCTCATTTTCTTTCTTGTAAATAAGATAGAGTCTGAGCATGTTAAGAGTTGAAACTTTTAGTATAGAAATACACTTGTGACCCAGTGTTGTCAATTCTTAAGGGCATACCTATAAAATGATTATTATTTTGTTTTTATGTTTATTTTATTTTAATATTGTTCAGTTTAGTTTAAATATTAATTTTGTATTTTAATAGAATAATAGCTTTTTAAAGAAAATTATTTAAAAACATTAAATAAAATATATATTTTTATGAGTTTTTTTAATGAGAAGGGTATTAAACATTTAGTTCCATTGAAGCGAAAATACCAGTATTAATCCCGGCCCTTTAGTACGGTAGAAATACACATGCTGAAATAGTAGTGTAGCCATCTTGTCCTAGTATTGCAATTGAAACCAGTGATGGTGTTGATTATGTAATAATGATAATAATATCAACAGAAGCAATAATAATGAACTAAAATTGAAGTTCTGGGCACAATGCCGAGCTGTCTACATGCATTATCTCAAATAATTCTCACAACCCCATGAGGTGCCATTATCTGTGTTTTACAGATAATGAAGGCTCAATAATAAAACTTACCCAAGGTCACATAGCTAAAGCAGCAGAGCCAGAACCTAGACCCTGGCTTCCCCATTTTCAGAGTTCACCAGAGGACGTATTTGAACAATGATGATTTGGAGAAAAAGTGAGCGGAAGTGGTAACTGGCTGCAAGAGTCCAGGATAGTTTCTAGTTTAGATGGCTGCACGAATGGCTGTGCCACACATGGAGACATATTTTTTTTATCTATCTGGACTTAACTGTGTTAGATAGCTGTTGCTATATTTAATATTCTAGAAAATTTAATATATGTTACTTGAAAGTTTTGAGTGTTTTTGAGGGAAGGAGAAGAGTATTGTGTCGGTCTTGAATAGTGTATTCTTACTTTCTTCCTCAGTCTTAGGCCTGTTCAAGTTTTTACTTTTCTTGGGCCAATTTTATTTATAGTTCAAGTTAAATTTTTTTTTTTTTTTTTTTTTTTTAAGACGGGGTTTCACCATGTTTGTCAGGGTGGTCTTGAACTCCCGACCTCAGGTGATCCGCCCGCCTTGGCCTCCAAAGTGCTTGGATTACAGGCGTGAGCCACCACGCCCAGCCGTTCAAGTTAAATTTTATGTGTCATTCAAGTTGTCCAAATAAATTAAGATAGAATAAAATATTCTCATAATATTAAAGAGGTTTTTTTTTAGTTTTCCATTTGTGCAAATCTGTTGTGACAAATTCTTTCAAGTGTCATTTATTAGAAAAGTTCTATTTCCTTTCACTCTTGAAAAATATTCTTGCTGGGTTTGGAAGCACAGAAGTCTAGCTTGGCATTTTATTTTCTTGAGTACATTGTTGGTGTAGAGGTATCAGTCTGTTGCTTCTTTGAAGGTAATCTGGCTTTTAAAAATTACCAGTAATTTTAAAAATTATTTTTAAGATTTTGGGCCTTGCTTTGACTTTTGCAGTTTAAAAGTGATGTGTGCAGGTATGATTTCTCTGTATTACCTTGCTTGTGGTTTAGAGTGCTCTTGGATCTGTACATTCATGCATTTCATTCAGTTGTAACAATTTTTTGACTTTATCTCCTCACATATTGCCTCTGCCCCATTGTTTATCTTTCCATCTTCTGCCTTTGTTTTGTTACTTTCTGGATGTTGTATCCTTTGGTCTCCTAATACTTTATTCTGTCTTGTTTTCATCTGACTTTTCCTTTATTTATTTCTGTCTCTCTTTCTCCCCACCCCCGCCACCAAGCCAGGGTCTTCTTGCTCTGTTATCCAGGCTGGAGTGCAGTGGTCTGATAATAGCTCACTATAGCCTCAAAACACCTGGGCTCAAACAGTTCTCTTGCTTTAGCCTCCAGGTAGCTGGAACTACAGGCATGGGCCATTGCACCCAGATTATATTTATATTTTTTGTTTTAGAGACAAAGTCTTGCTATATTGCTTAGCCTAGTCTCAAACTTATGGCCTCAAGCAATCTTCCTGCCTCAGCCTCCTGAGTAGCTGGGAGTGGCAACCTCTGTGAGCCACTGCACCCAGCAACTGTCTTTTTCCGTTGTTCTAATCTAAACTTAAATCTATCTTAGTTCTATTATGGTATTTTTTTCACTGTAATTTATATTTGGCTTTTCAAATCTGCTGTGTCTTTTATACTTTTAGTTTTCTGAAATTTTCAGTATTCTTGTTTTTATTAAATTAGCACATTTATTTTAAAGTCTTTGTGTATTCATTCCAGTATATTGGACCCTTGTAAATCTGCTTATAATGTTGATTCTTTCATGTTGAATTCTTTTCTCAGATGCCTGGTTATCTTTGAATATGTGATGGACATTTTATTTTAAAAATTATAGAAATGTTTTAAAGCCTAAGTTGACAATATCTTCCTTCAAAGAAGATTTCAATTTTCTTCTGCTAGGCTTATAGGAGAACTAACAATCTAAGATTCATCTTAATTGA
>PVKV010042995.1:0-10346 GCA_004027835.1 Alouatta palliata | reverse complement strand
CGCTCTTGTTACCCAGGCTGGAGTGCAATGGCACGATCTCGGCTCACCGCAACCTCCGCCTCCTGGGTTCAAGCAGTTCTCCTGCCTCAGCCTCCCGAGTAGCTGGGACTACAGGCACGTGCCACCATGCCCAGCTAATTTTTGTATTTTTAGTAGAGACGGGGTTTCACCATGTTGACCAGGATGGTCTCGATCTCTTCACCTCGTGATCCACCCGCCTCGGCCTCCCAAAGTGCTGGGATTACAGGCGTGAGCCACCGCGCCCGGCCAACAATGATCTTTAAATACTACCTACATGGTAGCTCTGGAGGGGTATTAAATAAATAACGTTATTATAACTTCCAAGTGTTTATGGGGAACATGCAATTTAATTCAACATCATAATGAAATGTTGTCTTTTTAAAAAGACAAAGTAAACCAAAGCAGTGTGTTTTCTTTTAAAAACTCAGTGAACAGTTTTTTAAATGCCATTTCCTATCTGACTTACATAAAAGAGAGAAAAGATAAATTCTTACTTAAAAGTCAGCTGACACCCTGATGCTATACAATTACTACCCCATTACACTAGTTTTTCAGATAAGGAAATAGAGTCCTAAAGACAGTTTAATGTGCACTCAATACTACAAAGTTATTTACAGTTTTAGAACTAGAAATAAGGACACCTGGATTCTAGTTCAATCTACTACTTTTTATATTACCCAGTTTGTAGCCCATATGTGGAAAAATTGTGGGGAAGCAGGAAACCATCTGAAAGGTAATGACTTAAGTAGACCTATGCTTTAAAAGACTGGTCTTCAGGTCCAAAGAAAACAGGGCATGATTCTTTACAAACCACATCCATAAAGAATTCCAGAGAACAAAGCAGTTTAAGACAACCTAGGCCTTAAAGAAGGAAACTAGAGATGTTGTTTGGTTACTTCTCATTAATAGTTTCTGAATGACTGAATGTAGATTGCTGTCAGTTAGGGCTGGTGTCATCTTTCTGAAGGACACGTCCATGTTGATCTCCACAAAGCACTTCTACTGACCCATACTGACATGAATACACTTTAAGAACTGTACCTTTTTGGGTAAGAAGATGAAAAACTTGGCAGCACAGATGGCATTGTTATCACATAGTCTTCCCAAGAGTTAGGAGTTGAGAAAATGATCTAACGTGAACAATGGATGAGCAGATGGTATCAATAAACAGCCTCTCGATTCCCGGGTAATGGAATTGCATGTCAGAATTATGAGCTCATAGCTGGGGGTGAAGTTCACCTTATGAGTAAAAGAAAAATTATGTTTACTAGAGCCTACAGTACTTGCTCAGAGGGCTTTGTTCTAAATATAGATCAATGAGGGAGAAAAAGGTAATAAATGTCAGGTAATGACTAGCAAATGAGCAAAGCACAAACAAAAGGAGAATGAATGGTTTAGATGATGTCACATATCATCACGAAATGTCTGGCTGGGGTTATCCCCTCTGGCCACGTGCCCAGGAATGTACCTTGGCAACTACGTACTCATTTTGTTCTGAGGGTTTTGTGGTCTTGTAAAAACATTTGAAACAGTAGTCTGAAAAATGTAACGTGATTAATAAAAGATTAACTGTTATTGGTTTCCATATGGGATATGTCTAGGCAGAAGACTGGTATTTTCTGTAACAAGAGGATTCTACTCAGACATTATAATACATTTTCTGAGGTTCAGTCTCAGTAAGCTGTAAGTCGAATGTACTGTCCTAAAACGTAAAAGTAAATCTTTTCCTAAATATTTGCTTTAAGGAGCATATTGTCAGTAGATGCAGTGTAGTATGAAGACCCAGGAATTTACTGGATAATCTCTGCCTATGCTTTCCAGCACAGGGTCTCCTATCAGACAGTGATGCACATCAGTGAAACAAAGGGCAGAACAGGGATGTCTGTCTGACCTTACAGAGGAGCTGCCCTTTGGATGATTATAATGTCTAACTATTTTAAGCCCTGTATCTGGGTTTCCTGAGTTTTTACCTCTGCCTGCAATTGTCTCTGCTTGGAAGAGTAATAATTAGTTCTGTAGTTCTTTAATATTCACATATATAATTATTGCTTTGCATTCATTGAGCTGTGAACATTTCTGTCTTCTGCTTTAGAAATACAGGATTGGAAAAATAAATGAATTTCATCCAAAGAGAACTAGCACAAACATACACATATACACAGGAGTGCACACAAAAATTAATCTTAAAGAGGCTAGAAACGGGATGGATTGGGGTTCCTGCCATCGAGTAGAGAGCAGCTGGTACCAGAGATTCAGAACTGTTGAGTGGATGATGGGGATTTCTCTCTTCCCTGTCATGAAGAGTAATTCATTCAGGAAAATTGGCATGCATTGGTGTATTGTTGGTGCAAGAGCTGAGAGGATGTAAAGCCATAAAGTGGATATTGCAAATAAAAGGATGTTAACATGACATAATTTTTAAGAGGGCTGAGGAGAAGGATTGATGGGATACTTATATTCCTCTAAATTTCACAGATAATGATGTCCACAAAAAAGAGTTTGGTGAAATAATTTTAAATTTTAGTGAGCACAGACTATCAATGCCACAGGAAATGGGTAGTTTTCTGTGTCAGCTTGGCTAGGCTGTGATCCCCAAGTGTTTGTTCAAACAGCAATCTAGTTGTCCCTGCGAAGGTATTTTTAGATAAGATTAACAGAGTAAAGCAGATGACCCTCAATAATGTGAGTGGGTCTCAAATTTGTTTTAAGTTGAAGGACTTAAGAGAGAAAAATTAAGGTCATCCATGAAAGAGGGAATTCTGCTGCCAGATCGCCTTTGGACCCAAGCTGCAGTATCAGCTCTTCCTTGAGTCTCCAAGCTGACAGCCTGTCCTATAGCTAAGAGCTTGTTAGTCTCTCTCTCTTTCACTCTCTCTACACACACATACACACACACACACACACACACACACACACACACACACACACACCCTATTCTATTTCTCTGGAGAACCCAGAGTAATGTACTTCCTCAGTAATTATTGTAGTATTCTGGATTCTGTTACTTTACTATCAGCCTTAAAATTGCAGAAAAAAAGAAGAAAAATTTTATTAACCATTTCAGACACTAAGTTTTCAGACATTTTGGATAAAAGAAAATGCAATCTGTACGTTTCAGACTCACTTGCTATTATCTAGAACATTTATATTGGAGATGGTTTAAAATTCCTATATATGTATTTTTCTTGAAAACAAGTAAAATAAAAAGTAGATTTTCAACTATATCCATATGCAGAGCATAAAATCTGTTTCTAACTCAGATTTTCCAAAATCTCCTTGGATTGCGATGTTGACAAAACTGTCTCTTAATACTAAAAACAAAACAAAACTAACTGCTGGCAATAATACCTTTGCACTATAAAATATACTACTGAGTCTGAATTAGGTCAACAGGAAATAAATTGATTGTCAAAAGCTGCATATTAAAAAATCTTTCATTAAATGCATTTGATATGAATACATAACTGTAAAAGGTATATATTTCTAATGTACACATGTGATATAGATAAATCTGAAGCCAAGCTATAATCTTTTCCACAAAATAACTATTTTTGAAAAGAAAAGCTTCCTATTTTTCCCTGACCATTCAAACAATATACTGAATGTAGGCCTCAAAGTGCCAATTAAAAAGTGTCTTTTTGCAGAACGTCCCGTTTGAGGTACCAGGTGATGAAAGATTACCAACTAGCACTAGAGAAAAAGAATAATTTTTCAAGAGAAAAATATTGCTGTAATTTGTTTTATTGTATATTTAATGAAATTCTTTCAATAGACCTCAATCTGAAGAAGTATTAGTACACAAATATCCAAGTAATTAATAGCTATTTAATCCCCACACACACTTTTTCTTTTTCTTTCTTTCTTTCTTTTTTTGTTTGTTTTTCATTCTCTAGAGTAAAAACATCTAGGAAAGGAAAGAAAAAGTAACATATTTATTGTCCTCCTGATAGAAGATTTCAAATTTCTGAGTATCTCACAGTAAGTGTCTGGTATTTTATTTACTATCATTGTATGTCAACTAAACATCACATAAAACCCAACATGCTGTAAATGGGAGAGAAAATAGTACCAGTGCCAAATGTTTGGGAAACATAAGTTTGACCTAGCTAGGCTGACCTTTCACCTTCTATCAGTACATACTCAGAAGCCTGATAGATGTGCCTTGGACTCTTCAGTCCCATACATCATCAAAGTCCACTCTTATGATGTTATTATTATAGTTAACATTTCAATTCTCTCATTTCAAGGGCCCAGATGGCATGTATCATGACAAGACCAAGGGTGGCTGCCTCTCCTTTGACCTATTACAGTGACTTTTGATCCCAATGATTGTCAAAATGTAAGCATCTGTTACTCCTAATGTTATCTCAAGAATATGTGAAAACGGCTGGCATAATCTGTAGAAAATGGCCACATATCTGGAATTCAATGATGACTTTTCATAAGATCAATAATGAAGACTTTTCATAAGATCAGTTAAAGGCAAGACAGTAGTGGTTTTACCTCTGCTTCAGCAAAACATTAAATAGCAAAGCAGATCTACTGATTCTAAGCTTTGGATGACAGGCACATAATATTTTCAGATGTTGCATCATAATATTTTTCTAGCATTGGTCAGTATTTGGCAATCTGCAACTTTAGAGAGTTCTATAAAATTAAAAAAGATCAGAGAAAGAAATTGTAAATATGAAATGCAATTTAAAATAATTCTAAGGAGAGAGACAGCTGTTAGGAAATATTCTAAAAAAATAAGTTTAAGAAATATTAGAGTGGGGGACAATGAGCAGAGTATGATACAGGAAGAACTAGACCAGGAAGGAACACAGAAGCTCCATTCACCTTCATCTAGAGGAGAATTCAGGTCTACACTGGCATAAAAGTGTTCATATTAACTTGACCAAGATAAAGTTACTGATATGCTGAGTAATTCTGTAGAAACCTAGAATCATGAAAGTGCTCATGTCTTTTATTTGAATGTGTCTCATCTGACCAGTCCTCAGAAAAGCAAATAATTTTGATGATAAAGAGCTGCTACCGTGATTCAGTTATGTTTGCAAAAATGTCTCACTCCAGTTGATCAGATCATACTAGAAACTGCTGGCACAAATGTTTTTGTGACCAGATACATTTGAAATAACAGCTGAATCATTCAGTCATGCATTATAGTCCAGAAAAAAAAGAAAAAATGACAAAAAAAATTATAAAAACATAAAAGATACACTCCGTTCTGCTACTGAGGGATGGTGACATTGATTTTGCTTCACTATGAAACATAACATCCAGAAGAAAAACAGAATTCAAGCATGTGGATATAAACGTCTTTTTCAATTTCACCTATCACTAATAAGACATTTAAGATTGAGACTACAGAGTCTACACCAATTAGTTTAAATAAAAATTGGTTTATTACAGGACATTTCACCTTATAAATTATATAACCTAAAACAAGGAAGCCAGAAAAATACCTAACTACATCGCAGGACTGACTCAGCAGAAATCCTACTGCTGCTGCCTGCTAGTCAAAAGCCACAAAGCCAGGATCTATGCTACAGCTGTTCAGGAAAGAAAAATGAAATGCCTCCACGATCATATTTGTGAAAGACCCTTCCCTTTCCAGTTCCCACACTGGTGCATCTACTTGTAAATTCCTGGTCACATCCAGAGCACCAGCTGCAAAGGAATCTGTGGGATATGTAGTGTTAATATTCCATACTCTGAGCTCATCCAGTGTATCGGTCACTGGCACTCATAAAGAGAAGTCAAAAATGGATTGACCATCAAAATGTTGGAGAAAGATTAGAGAATTGTTGGAAGAGATACTAGGAGAATTATAGTATTATAATTATTAAAATACACTTTTTGTATTTTGAGAGTTTGAATTTATAAATCTCTCATAGATTACATAGATTAACTGAATTACTACCAGTCCAAAAATTATGTTTTATTTATACTGTATTTTAATAGGTGTCCTTTTACTTTCAAAAATTGTAGCATTTTTAAACAAATTTTCTTAAGAATGTGATACAGGAGAAAACTGAAAAACAACATATTTAGATTTTATCTGAGTTTTTTTTTTCAGTCAGCTGGTGAAATTAGTAAATCCTGCTAATAAGTCTTTATACCAAATTATATTTTAAAATTAGTTTCATAAAAGGAACAACAGCATGTCCATGCTAGACAAGATGTGGTCATTTATAGTCCATTTAGCTTGAGCCATCTGGAATAAAACAGCTACACTTTTACATTCAAAGTTATTTGTTACAGGAACTTGATAACATAATCCACAATGTGATGTGAGGTACTTGTCAAAAATTTTAAAGTTTATAACACATAAGTAAACGTTTGAAAGCAAACCAATTTGATTTATAAATATTTAAAAACTAAAATTTAGCAAACTTTTTTTTTTTTTTTAAGAGATACGGTCTTGCTTTGTTGCCTAGGCAGGAGTGCATTGGCTATTCACAGGTGCAATCATAGCACACTACAGCCTCAAATTTCTGAGCTCAAGAGATCCTCCTGCCTCAGCTTCTCAAATAGCTAGGAATATAGGCATGCCCCTTTACATTTATATATGAAAAATTTCATAGTATTGAGGGACTGTGTTAGAAGGACTTCCCGAGGTTGACTGGGGGCATTGTTTCCAGTGCAGGAATTCTCTGGTTTTCCTGCCTCCGGACAGGTAGGACCCTTTGTTTCTGATTTTTTCCCCTCTGGCTTTTGGAGGTAGGGGCTCTGTGACTCAGGGTTATAAAACAAGTAGCCAATCCAGTAATGGAGTCAAAGATCAATCAATCCAGAGGACGTTTGAAAGATCTCCCCTTATTGGACGAGAAAATAAATGGGGAGGGAATAACTCAAAGGTAAAAGCTACCCTCCAGCCCGGGCTGGATTCCTCTCCCGATCCCCTCCCACACTGCGTGGGAGCTGTCATTTCACTCTGCCTAATAAACTGCACTTTTGCACACTCTTTGGGTCCACAAGTTCTATTTCAGCTGTAAAACTTACTGCGCCATTGGGACCACGTTCTCCATTCTTGCGGGTTAGGACGGCCACGAGTCTAAGTTGCAACAATAGCTACACCACTTCTGTAATGGTCTAGCGGTTAGAACTCCTGGTTTTCACCTAGGCGGCCCGAGTTTGATTTCTGTGTGTGGGAACCAGGTAATCCGGCTGTAGTTTTACTCTGGTCACAGTATCACAATCACCTGAGTTATTCACATTTCCCTGCTGCTTATAACCACTTGCAATCCAAACACACTTGTTTCTTTTATGTGTCAATCATTCCCTGTGCCATTTACCTAGCCTTGAGACCACACTATGCCTGAACTTTAACCACATTTTTCAACCTTGTCCTATTGTTAGCATTGACAGACGTTTTTGTTTATTCGGAAATGTTTCTGGAAGTGAGGAAATGCTGCTTCTGGAACTGACGAAATGCAGTGGTTTGCATTCTCTTGCATAGAAAGAAAAACTAAACTTACAAAATGAAGAAGTGGAACACAACAGCTTTTTTTAAAATTTCAGATTATAATGATCTTGAGCCCCCTCATATGTTTTTCCATCTCATTTGTGTAAAGGACTCTGTCATGCTTCAGTATTTGTGAAGAGAGTGAACATTATGGACTTAACCCTCCCTAAAATGACAATAAAGAAAGAAAAAGAAAAGAAAAGAAAAAGCATGTTTATGCTTCTTAACCTCATAGCTAAAAATTAAAAATGTTTTTATTTACATAATTTAACTAGCACTGGGTTTAATGTAATAACTTAGCTTCTAAATAGAATATATTCCTGAATTGATTACATAATCTATTTGGTTACCAGGGATTTCCTCCTGGTAGTTGTAGAAATAGAGAAGGACATATTTCTCTATTAACTACTTCTTCCTTATCTTTCGAGAAATCTCATAACATCACAGAATGTTATGTTTCACACTGTCAAAATGTAAGACAGCTTCCTCCTACCAAGAAGTGTAGCTGTTGTTGGCTAGCAGCTCATCAGTGAATTTCACAGGCAGATGTTCTGTTGCTATCTGCACACTAAAACCCAGTGCTTTCAGTGCTAAAGATCTTCGTCCTGCCACGTTAAACTGTTACAGGCCCTGAGCTATCCAACTGATACAAAGACTCAAACAGCTTTATTTACTTCTGAATATACTGAAGGAGTTGGGGGTCGGGGAGGGCATGAAATCTTTAATTTGAGCCAGCTGTGAAGCTTCCAGAGAATCCCTCTGTAGCCAGTGCTGGGCTAAGATTAAACCAGGCAAAATGCCTGAAGAGAGACTGAATAGGTTTGATACAAATTGCATTGTCCTGCTGGTTTGAAAGTGCACATTACTGGAGTCATTAACCATAATCATCCTCAATTACAAGCACTATAAGCCTGCATACAGCAGCCCAGTAAATGGAGCTATTGTTTGTCTGTAATGTCCATAATCTATGAAGACATTGCCTCCCCTCACTGGACAAGAAGCCACCTCCTTTCTGTCCTTTTCCTCTCTCGTCTACGTGGTCCCAGTGTTTCAAGCTTTATCTCCAAAATAGTGAAATCTGTTAAAGCAATTTTTTTCTCTCATAATTCAATATTGTTAAAGATACTACTTTTCCTATTCCATGCTAAGGAGTATGCATTAGTTATGACAAATTTCAGATTCACTTTTGTTGCCCTACTAGCTTGGCCAGTCTTTTTTTTTGAAAAAATATTAATTTTCTAATTATTTTGCAATGGTATTATAAAACTTCATATCACAAAGTGGTAATAAAATAAGGAAACAAATAGGATACATGGTTTATAACTCTCATATTATAACATTTAATTATCAGAATCTATGTGTTTCCAGTCAAGGTTGAACTGAGTAAGAGTTTGGGAAGACATACCTAATATATATGTATACATATATATATACACACACACCTAATACATATATATTATATTAGACATACATACATATACACACACACATATATATATATATAAAGAAACAAGTGTGTTTGGATATATACAGTCATATATATGTGTGTGTGTGTATATGTGTGTATGTCTTTCCAAACTCTTGCTCAGTTCAACCTTGACTGGAAGCATATACATTCTGATAATTAAATGTTAGGAGAGTTATAAACCACGTATGTCTCATAAATGTTATCAGTTATATATATATTTGAAATATTTCATACATATGAAATATTTTCAGACTAGCATAGTCAAAATACAAAATAGTACAAAAATAGTAAGAAGTACTGTAGTAGCTTTCCCCCTACATTTCCTGAATGTTAACATTTTTTTCATACATGCTTTATCACGCTCTTCACTTTTTGTCTCTCTATCCTTTACCTATCTATCTATCTACCTATCATCTCTATCATCTATCATGTCTATCATCTATTATATCTATCATCTATCATATCTATCATCTATCATCTATCTATCTATCTATCATCTGTTTTTGTCTGTGTGCTATACTTTGATATAGTTGTCCCTTTTAAAACTCTTGTTGAAATTGAATTGCCATTGTAACTGTATTTACAGGTGAGGCCTTTATGAGATGATTAGGACCCGATGGTGTATCATCCTCATCTGTAGATTTAAATCCTTAATGAAAGAACTTCCAGGATTGAGGTATCTCCCCAGTCTTCCACTCCTACCATGTGAGAACACAGGATTCCTCCTCTCTGGAGGGTGCATCATTCAGGGCACCATCTTGGAAGCAAAGATGCTTCCAAGACCTTACCTTACCAGGCAGCAAATCTGCCAGCACCTTGATCTTGAACTTCTCAGCCTCTAGAACTGTGAGAAATAGATTTTTATTGTTTATAAATTACCTATCTATAGTATTCTGTTATAGCAACACAAAACTGGCTAAGACACTTATGTGTTTTGTTTTTTTAAAATACATATTTTGAAAGTAAGTTGCAGATTTTTCATTTAAATACCCCTTTACCTCCCGATACTTCAATGTGTTTATAAATTCAGCATATTTCTAAAAACAGGATATTTTTTACACAAGCAGAATCCAATTATTAAAAGGAGGAAAATAACATTAATAAAGCAGCATTATCTAATCTAAATGTTTTAATCAGATTTGACCACTGCTACCACTAATTCCTGTTCCAGAATTCAATACAGAATAGCATGTTTGTGTGGCCTACCCATCCCCCACGTAGGGCGGTGACGGCAGGAATTCAAGGGCGGTGACGGCAGGAATTCATGGTCTGCCTAGCAACAGAGGAACCACCAATGGCACAGCTTGCCTCTAGCCCGCCAAGCGTCGACCAATAGTTTTGAAACACAGCAGCCAAGACTTAGCCAATCTTAGCTACCCGGCCTCCCAC
>PVKV010042994.1:0-10348 GCA_004027835.1 Alouatta palliata | reverse complement strand
CAAGCAATTCTCCTGCCTCAGCCTCCCGAGTAGCTGGGACTACAGGCACGTGCCACCATGCCCAGCTAATTTTTGTATTTTTAGTAGAGACGGGGTTTCACCATGTTGACCAAGATGGTCTCGATCTCTTGACCTCGTGATCCACCCGCCTCGGCCTCCCAAAGTGCTGGGATTACAGGCGTGAGCCACCGCGCCCGGCGGCATATTCTTTCAAGGTCATCATAATATATTTATTTGAGATGAGATTACTATAAATTAAAAATTTACGTGGGGTAATCCCAGCACTTTGGGAGTCCAAGGCGGGCAGATCATCACTTGAGCTCAGGAGTTTGAGACCAGACTGGGCAACATGGCAAAACCCCCGTCTCTACAAAAAAAAAATATATATATATATATATATATATATGTATGTGTATATATATATGTGTGTATATATATATACATATATGTATATATGTATATACATATATGTGTATATATGTATGTATATATATATATATGTATGTATATATATATATATATATATATATATATAAAACAAAAACTTTATTAAAAAGAATTTAATGAAGTACGTTTAAATTTCAGTCAGAGGCCGGGCACAGTGGCTCACGCCTGTAATCCCAACACTTTGGGAAGCTGAGGCGGGCAGATCACCTGAGGTCAGGAGTTCGAGATCAGTGTGGCCAACGTGGTGAAACCGCATCTCTACTAAAAATACAAAAATTAGCTGGGCATGATGGTGTGCACCTGTAATCCCAGCTACTTGGGAGACTGAGGCAGGATAATCTCTTGAACCTGGGCAGCAGAGGCTGCAGTGAGCCGAGATCATGCCTGTGCACTCCAGCCTGGCAACAGAGTGAGACTCGATCTCAAAAAAAAAGAAAAAAAATTTCGGTCAGACGTGTCTGTATTAAGAATGTTAATAGGTCATCAGATAGTTTTTCCAAGTTCAGAAAGAACACTCATAGGCTATCTCATACCATTTCTGCTAAAATCACGAGAAAGGGTGAAGTGTATTTTTGTCCCTGGGGTTCCTTAAGTACGCCAGAATTATGAATTCAATGTTATACTAGTGTGCCATTACCATGATAAGCCCTAATCCACCTTCTTCTTTATCCCATACTGTCTTTGTACCTTCCCCAGCTTCTTCACAGACTTGTAAGGTTTGGTTTGTTTACCTCCTGTTACCTCATGGAGAAGTAAAGGTTTTAAAACTCAGAAAGTGGGCAGAGAAAGATAATAATTGAGCAAGGAAGACAGTTGTTATCTCCACTTTTCTTTTTTCTTTCTTTCTTTTTTTTTTTGAGTCAGCGTTTCGCTCTGTCACCCTGGCTGGAGTGCAGTGGTGCGGTCTTAGCTCACTGCAAACTCCACCTCCTAGGTTCAAGCGATTCTCCTGCCTCAGCCTCTTGAGTAGCTGGGATAACAGGTGCCCGTCACCATGCCCGGCTAATTTTTGTATTTTTAGTAGAGACAGGGTTTTCACCATCTTGGCCAGGCTGGTCTTGAACTCCTGACCTCATGATCCACCCACCTCAGCCTCCCAAACTGGTGGGATTACAGGAGTTAGCTACCGTGCCTGGTGTTATCCCCACTTTTCAGATGAAGAAACAGTCATAGAGGTTTAAGTGACTTGCCCACAGTCACATTACAAATCATTAGTGGAACCAGGACTGCAAGCAAGGTCTTCTGAATCCTACATCACACTGCAGATCTCATTTTCAACTTAGGTATCATATTTCAAAAGTAGTAGAAAGTTTAATTTTGAATGTATTCAGTGATTCCCCACTCCTATACTGGTAGCATCATCTATTTAGTCTCTTAACAATTACAAGGGGCTGGGTGCGATGGCTTACACCTGTAATCCCAGCACTTTGGGAGGCTGAGGCCAGTGGATCACCTGAGGTCAGGAGTTTGAGACCAGCCTGACCAACATGGTGAAACCAGGTCTCTACTAAAAATACAAAATTAGCCAGGCATGGTGGCTCATGCCTGTAATCCCAGCTACTTGGGAGACTGAGGCAGGAGAATCGCTTGAATCCAGGAGGTGGAGGTTGCAGTGAGCCAAGATCGCACCATCGCACTCCAACCTGGGCAACAAGAGCGAAAACTCCGTCTCAAAAGAGAGACGAATTACAAGGCAAGACAGTACTGTATAGGTATTCATAAATATGCTTGAGGAGAGCTACTTTAATATTAGTTGATATGGGTTTTGTAATGGGCATAAATAATACAACCTAAGAAATCATTTAGTTTAGCCTATATTGTTAAAGTTTCTAAGAAACAAAGATACTATAGCACTTTATTTTTTGAGACCATCCCACTATGTTGACTAGGCTGAAGTGTAGTGACTATTCACAAGCACGATCATAGCTCACTGCAGCCTCAAATTCCTGGGCTCAAGTTATCCTCCTATCTTAGCCTCCTGAGTAGCTGGGACTACAACTGTCTGCCACCGCATCCAGCATCTATAACATTTCTTGATAATATCCTGTGGTATTTAATCATTGTTAGGATGCATATTACTCTTTTTATGACTAATGAGACTTCTGGTTTATGGTTGATGTTTTAATATTGAGATATAATTCATCATAAATTTCATCCTATAAAGTGTACAATTTAGTGTTTTTTTAAGTATATTCACAAGGTTGTGCAACCATTACTACTATTTTTGTTATATATAAAAAATAATAAATTCAGCCTGGTGCAGTGGCTCATGCCTGTAATCCCAGCACTTTGGGAGGCCGAGGTGGGCAGATCACTTGAGGTCAGGAGTTCGAGACTAGCCAGGCCAACATGGTAAAAGCCCATTTCTACTAAAAATACAAAAATTGCCGGGGCGCAGTGGTTCACCCCTGTAATCCCAGCACTTTGGGAGGTCGAGGTGGGCAGATCACCTCAGGTGAGGAGTTCAAGACCAGCTTGGCTAACATGGTAAAACCCCGTCTCTACTAAAAACACAAAACTGGCTGAGTGTGGTGGCATGCGCCTGTAATCCCAGCTACTCGGGAGTCTGAGGCAGGAGAGTTGCTTGAACCTAGGAGGTAGAGGTTGCAGTGAGCTGAGATTGTGCCATTGCACTTCAGCCTGGACAAAAAGAAGCAAAGCACCTCAAAAAGAAAAATTACTTGGGCATGGTGGTGCACACTTGTAGTCCCAGCTACTCAGGAGGCATAAAAATTACTTGAACCTGAGAGGCGGAGGTTTCAATGAGCCAAGATTGTGCCACTGCCCTCCAGCCTGGGTGAGGTACTGAGATTCTGTCTCAAAAAAGAAAAAACCACATAAATTCTGCTCCATGACTGCTTCTGCAGAGCAGGGCTACCCTCTGTGCAGCGAGTGGCATTACTACTCTTTAATTGCAGAATGCTGTCATTACCCCAACAAGAAACTCCGTACTCACCCATCAACAGTCATTCCCCATTGCCCACCTTGCCCCTAGGCCAAGGCAATCGGTAATCTACTTTCTGTCTCTATAGATTTGCCTATTCAGGATGTCCAATGTAAATGGAATCGTGTGATATGTGTCTTCAAGGTGCATCTATGTTGTAGCATATATGAGTACTTCGTTCTTTTTTATGGTAGAAAGAGTCCATTGTATAAATAATGTGACATTTCGTTTATCCATTTGTCAGTTGACATTTGGCTTGTTTCTATTATGTTTGACTATTATGAATGATGGTTCTATGAACATTCATATATAAGTTTTTGTATAGTCATGTTCTTAATTCTCTTGGGTATATATCCAGGGATGGAATTGCTGGGTCATGTGGTTATTCAGTATTTAACCTTTTGATAAACTACCAGACAGATTTCCAAAGTGACTGCACCCTTTCACATTCCTACCAGCAGTGTATGAGGAGTTCATTTTCTCTACATTCATTGTCTGTCTTATTTATCACAGCCATTCCAGTGGATGTGACATGGTATCTCATTGTGGTTTTGTTTTGCATTTCCCTGATGGTTAATGATGCTGAGCATCTTTTCATGTGCTTATTGGCCATTTGTAAATCTTTGTAGAAATATATCTTCATCTCCTTTGACTTTTTTTTTTTTTTGAGACAGCGTCTTGCTCTGTCACCCAGGCTGGAGTGCAGTGGTACGATCTCAGCTTACTGCAGCCTCTGTCTCCTGGGTTCAAGCGATTCTCCTGCCTCAACCTCCCTAGTAGCTGGGATTACAGGTGTACACCACCACACCTGGCTAATTTCTGTATTTTTAGTAGAGACGTGGTTTTGCCATGTTAGCTAGGCTGGTCTTGAACTCCTGACCACAGGTGATCCATGCGCCTTGGCCTCCCAAAGTGCTGGGATTACAGGCATGAACCACTGTGCCCGGCCCATTTTTTAATTTAATTTAATTTAATTAATTTATTTTTTGAGACAAGGTCTTGCTCAGTCACCTGGGCTGAAGTGCAGTAGTGCAGTAATACTCACTGTGGCCTCAACCTCCCTGGCTCAGGCAATTCTCCTGCCTCAGCTTTCTGGGTAGCTGGGACTCCAGGTGTTCACCACCACCTGGGATTACAGGCACGCGCCACCACACCCAGCTACTTTTTGGATTTTAGTAGAGACAGGGTTTCAGCATGTTGGCCAGGATGATCTTGATCTGACCTCACGATCCGCCCACTTTGGCCTCCCAAAGTGCTGGGATTATAGGTGTGAGCCACGGCGCCCAGCCAGAATTTTTGTATTTTTTATAGAGACAAAGTTTCACTGTTTTTGCCCTGCCTGGTCTCGAACTCTTGGGGTCAAACAGTCTCCCTGCCTCAGCCTCTTAAAGTGCTGGGATTACAGGCATGAGTCACTGTGCCCGGCCACCCTTTTCACTTTCTTGTTGGTGTTCTTTGAAGCATAAATGACTTTAGTTTTGATAAAATTCAGTTTATCTGTTTTTTGGGGTTTTGCTCATGCTTTTTATGTCACATTTAAGAAACCATTGTGGTCAGGCGCTGTGTTTCACACCTGTAATCCCAGCACTTTGGGAGGCCGAGGCATGCGGATCACGAGGTCAGTTCGAGACCATCCTGGCCAACACGGTGAAACCCCGTCTCTATTAAAAAAAAAAAAAAAGGCTGGGCGTGGTGGCTCACGCCTGTAATCCAAGCACTTTGGAGGCCAAGGCGGGCGGATCACCTGAGTTCAGGAGTTCAAGACCAGCCTGACCAACATGGTGAAACCCCGTCTTAAAAAAAAAAAAAAAAAATTAGCCAGGCATGGTGACGTGTGCCTGTAGTCCCAGCTACTTGGGAGGCTGAGGCAGGGGGAATTGCTTGAACCTGGGCGGCAGAGGTTGCAGTGAGCCAAGATCTCACCACTGCACTCCAACTGGGTGACAGAGCAAGACTTTGTCTGGAAAAAAACAAACAAACAAAAAAAAAAACATTGCCTGATCCAGGATCACCAAGGTTTATACCTATGTTTTTTTTGTTGTTGTTGTTGTTTTTTAAGATTTTTATGGTATTAGCTCTTACATTCTGGTCTTTGATCCATTTTGAGTTAATTTTTGTATATGGTATCAGGTAGGGGTCCATGTTCTTCCTTTTTGTATTTAGCAAGTTGAGTTTGAGATAACCTGTAGGACATTGAAGAAGGGGCATAATAAAACCTGTATAAATGAGAGTAAGATGGTACTGGTAGGGGAAGCATCTGGAAAGACCATTTTTCAGGGGGGGGGGTCGATGAGGTAATGGAAGGCAGCCACCAACATCTAATTAAGTGGGCAGAAGTAAAGGAGCAACAAAACAAACAAACAAAAAAAAACCAAGTCAAAGAGAAGAGAAGCAGGAAGGAGCAATGTCTAGTTGTCCTCTGGACATTTCCACATAGAATGTATCTCTAAAAACCACTTAGACTGAATCCAGTCCTGCACTTTTTTCTCCTATATTGGTTAATAGTACTACAGTTCACAAGGTTGCCCAGTAATTTTTGTTGTTCCTAAGCTCTTTGCTCTCTGTAATCCTTTTACATTTAATTAATCATCAGATTTGATGGATTCCAACTTTTTAATGTTGCTTCAGACTTTCCCACTGATTCTGCTCTAGTTCAGGCCCTTATTTTACATCTGGACAATTGTAGTAGTCTCGTAACTGGTCTTTTATCTGCATTATAACCTCCCAACAGAGTTTTTCTTTATCAAAACACAAATCTTAAGTTATTTTCCTATCATAAAAATACCTTTTGTTATTTACTGTATATGTTCTTTATAATCACATCTCTACATCTCTTCCAGCCTCCTCTATTTATTTATTTACTTATTTATTTAGATATCATCTCACTTAATTGCCAAGGCTGGAGTGCCGTGGTGCAGTCTCAGCTCACTGCAGCCTTCACCTTCCAGGCTCACAGGATCCTCCAGCCTTAGCCTCCCCAGTAGCTAGGACCACAGGCGTGTGCTGCCACACCCAGGTGATTTTTGTATTTTTTGCAGAGACAGGGTTTCACCGTGTTTCCAGGCTGATCTTGAACTCCTAGTCTCAAGCAATCTGCTCGGCTTAGCCTCCCAAAGTGCTGGGACTACAGACTTGAGCCACCATGCCCAGCCTTATTTTTATATATATATTTTTTTAATAGAAACAGGGTCATGCTTTGTTGACCAGGGTGGTTTCAAACTCCTGGCCTGAAGGAATCTCCCTGTCTTGGCCTCCCAAAGTGCTGGGATTACAGGTGTGAGCCACTAAACCTGGCCTCCTCTCTTTCAAAAAGCATCTATTGAGCTATAATGTACATACAGTAAAGTGCTTAAACCACCCTGATCATAAGTTTTCTACTTGATGAATTTTAACATATATATGTTAAAATATATATTAAATAAAATATATATGTTAAATATAAAAATATATATGTTAAAATATATATATATATATTTATCTGTGTAACTATTCACCAGATCAAGATATAGAACATTTCCATAACCCTAGAAAGCTCTTTCATGCTCCTTCTCTGTCAGTACTCACCCCCAAGTTATATTCTGACTTCTATTACCATAGATTAATTTTGGTTCTTATAAATGGACTCATGCAGTAGGTACTCTTTTGTGGCATAATGATGAATTATGATTATGTTTTGCTCATTATACCTATGAGATTCATCCATATTGTCTGTAGCAATAGTTTTTTTTTTTCTTGCTGTGTAGTGTCTGAATATACCACAATTTATTTATCTATTCACCAACAACTCAAATGTCTGATGATAGACATTTGAGTTGTTTCCAGTTTGGGGCTATTATAAATAATACTACTATGAATATTCTTCTGCATATCTTTGGTAGAGATACACACTCATTTTTAATACCCAAGAGTGTAATTGATGAGTCAGAGGGTATGTGTCCTCTCTTAGCACTTCCCTACACATGCTGTGTTCCTACTTTGAGTATCATAAAAACAAGTTTCCGTTGAATTTCTTGCCTTATCTAGTCCTACCCCCTCTGCTACAGAAATGAAGTTTGAGAGGTAGGAAATTGATCCATTCAGGATCATAAACTGGGACTTCCATGATTTCACATAATTTTCCTAAATAATTGCTAGTGACTCAATAATAACATCCACTCTTTAAGTACTTTAGGTTGTTAATGAGTACAGCTAGATTCAAACAAGTTCAGATTTTTAAAGCCCCGAATCTTGAATAATCCAAAACACTACAAAATACTTACTCATTGCATTTACAATTAATCGTAAGATTCTGGAAGTGATTCTTCAGTGCCTGAATATTTCAGAAAATCTTCCCACAGCAGCTTTGCTTTGCTAGTTTGTTTTTGTTCTTTTGTTTGCTGCTTAATTTTTTCAACTATATTTTGCTATTGAGTTGTGATAATGAAAATAACTGTTTAAATTCTATGTTTTTTTTCCTTACCAATTTTTATTTCAGATGATACCGTCTTCCAAAATCCTATGGTACAAGAAGCTATACGAATGGGTTTCAGTTTCAAGGACATTAAGAAAACAATGGAGGAAAAAGTTCAGATATCTGGGAGCAACTATAAATCACTTGAGGTTCTGGTTGCAGATCTAGTGAATGCTCAGAAAGACAGTACACAAGATGAATCAAGTCAGACTTCATTACAGAATGGTATGCATTGCTGTTATAAAAAGCAAGAAAGGGCCTGGTGTGGTGGCTCACACCTGTAATCCCAACACTTTGGGAGGCTGGGGCAGGCAGATAAGGACATTTTTTAAACATAACCTTAATGCTTAATGCTGTGTGTTAGTCTGCTGAAATTGCCATAACAAAATTCCATGGACTAGGTGTGTTAAACAACAGACTTATTTCTGACAGTTTTGGAGGCTCCAAAATCAAGGTGCTGGCTGATTTGGTTATTGGTGAGGGCCTTCTTCCTGCCTTGCAGATGGCTGTCTTCTCATTGTGTCCTCACATGGCATGGGTTGGGGGTAGGTGGGACAAGATGGAGCAAGTACTCCGGTCTCTTTTCCTCTACTTTTAGGGACACTAATCCCATCATGGGGGTCTCATCTTCATGACCTCATCTAAACCTAATTACTTCCCAAAGAGCATTTCCAAATACCATTACATTAATCATGGAAAAAAGATTAAAAATATGTTGCCTGGGCAACATAATGAGACAAACTGTAGAGACAAACTGTCTCTACAGAGAACACAAAAATTAGCTGGGCATGGTGGTGTGTGCCTGTAGTCCGAGCTACCTGGGAGGCTGATGAGGAAGATCACCTGAGCCCGGGAGGTCAAGGCTGCAGTGAGCCATGATCATACCACTGCACTTCAACCTGGGCAACAGAGGAGATCTTGTCTCAAAGAAAAAAGAAAAAAATGTACATATACTTCATTTAAGGATGATGGGCACTATAGTGGTTGCCAACAACATCAAGGGTTAAAGAAGAGGTTTCAAACTGAGTACACTTTTGGGTACTTTACCTATAATTGTTCTCTAAGCTCTTGACAATCCTCCCACGAAAAAGATGAAAATTCTCCTACTGCTAAAAAACTTAAATGTTTACTTATTTTTGACACATTTAAGATCCTTTTGATCTTTAAGATATTTCAAGTGCTTTTGAAACATTATCCAGATAATTACATAAAACAGTATAAGCATTAATGATATTTAACATTATATCCATTGATGTAAGAATCAATGGAAAGCTACCAATTTTTTCCTTATAGATACATTTTTTAAAAACTTACGCAAGCTCCACTTAATCTTGGTGGTGTTAAAATTAACCCTTTACTTGGTCATCTTTCTTTCTTGTTTTTTTCTTTTTTTTTTTTAAGACATAGTCTCACTCTGTCACACAGGCTGGAGTGCAATGGCACAATCTCGGCTCATTGCAACCTCTACCTCCCATACTCAAGCGATTCTCCTGCCTCAGCCTCCTGACTAATTGAAATTACAAGCATGCACCACCACGCTCAGCTAATTTTTTACATTTTTAGTAGAGATAGGGTTTCACCAAGTTGGCCAGGCTGGAATCTTTCTACTATAACAGAAATACAAGCAATTGTGTCATTTTTGTCTTGCATCTTAAACATGAGCTTAATTAAGTTTGACCATAAGTTGTTAGTTTTCAAACCTTAACGTATCTGCAGCAGAAGGATTTAGCAGGTTGTAATAGAGACCAAGGGACTGTGCATTAGGGAGAGTATCTTTTCTCTATCTAACAGGAGTCAATGGGGGCTCATATTATCACTGAGACTACAAACTAGGATGGTGTGGGAAGGAGGGCCTAAGGGTTGGAATTCATTTGAACTCTCCTCCGTCTCACTAAATTGAGAGGTGAGTAATTGATACAGGCTGTCTACTTATGCTGGGACTGCTGCCTATTTGTCTTCCCAAAAGCTGATGAGGAAAAAAGACTGGCACTAAGAATCTTTTAATTTTATATAAAATAAGAATGGGTCTAACTGAAGTGAAGCAGGTGAAGGTTATTAGAGAAAATATAACATTGTCACTTACTGAGAAATCCTAGATTGAGTACTATGTTTTTTCCCAATGGCTATGTAACAGAGAATGCCCTAGTAAAATTTCTTGTCAAAACAGTACCAAATCAGTATCTTTTTTTCTTTCTTTGGAAAAATTATGTAGTGTAAGATAAAGCCCTTTATTTAGTGTATGTACTAAAGTACATATTTTAATCTTTATATATATATATTACTGTACATGATATAAAAATAAAATAACCTGGCCGGGCGCGGTGGCTCACGCTTGTAATCCCAGCACTTTGGGAGGCCGAGGCGGGTGGATCACGAGGTCAAGAGATCGAGACCATCCTGGTCAACATGGTGAAACCCTGTCTCTACTAAAAATACAAAAATTAGCTGGGCATGGTGGCACGTGCCTGTAGTCCCAGCTACTCGGGAGGCTGAGGCAGGAGAATTGC
>PVKV010042993.1:0-10350 GCA_004027835.1 Alouatta palliata | reverse complement strand
AAAAAAAAAAAAAAAAAAAAAAGAAATCAGGAGTTTGAGACCAGCCTGGCCAACGCGGTAGAACCCCATCTCTACTGAAAATATAAACATTAGCAGGGTGTGGTGGTGCATGCCTGTAAGCCCAGCTACAAGGCTGAGGCAGGAGAATCGCTTGATCCCAGTAGGCAGAGGTTGCAGTGAGCCAAGATCACACCATTGTACTCCAGCCTGGGTGACAAGAGTGAAACTTTGTCTCAAAAACAAAAAAACAGTAAGAGAGAAAAATCCTTTTTTCAAAGTAGTGACCTGAAATGAACAAAATATGCATCTAGCTTAAATGGGAGCCTGGTTTTCTCTATGCCCATTCAAGCCTCCTGCATTAGGGCGCTGATTCCTAAAATTATATGAAAATGACAATATGTGTGTGTGGGTATGGGCGGATATTGCACACATAGTTTTGGTTTTACCAGATGCTCAAAGAGGAGTGAGAATGACAGTGTTGGCCACTTCAGGGTTATGAGGAATTATTAGGCACTACTCACTTCTCCAGCAAATGCTTTCTGCTTCTGAGTTTCCTGGTATCCTTTGGGACTCCTGGCTATGTCATGTTTCTCTACTTTCAAAAGGGCTTCAGCCAGGCATGGTGGCATGAACCTGTAGGCCCAGCTGCTCAGGAGGTTAAGGTGGGAAGACTGCTTGAGCCCAGGAATTTGAGGCCAGCCTGGGCAATATAGTGAGATCCCCATCTCCAAGTAGATAGGTGGATGACAGATGATAGATAGATAGATGGATGGATGAATGTATGGATGTCGCTAGACAATCCCCATCCTAAATCATACACCCACCCACCCACAAACAGGCCTTTGTCACGTCATGTTTTGTGGCCCGCCTGCCAGCACTGCCCACAGTTGCTGCCACCTCCGAACTCATCAGTCACTGGCAAACGGGAGGAAAGTGTGTGGCTTATGTCTGGGCATCAGTGGCTCTGGGAGACATCCTTGATCTTCTCCAGCTTCTCCTTCCACATTTTCCTTTGCAATCTGGCAATATGTCTCAATGTGCATGCCTTTTAACCTAACAGCTCCACTTCTAGGACCCACTTACATGTGTGTGACATGTTCATACAGGGTTATTTATCTCTGTTGTTCATACGCACCATTGCCTATAATCACTAAAGGCAGGAGCAGCCTAAACATCCAGCCACAGAGTAGATGCCTTTTGGTACATCCACGGGGATGGAATACTAAGCAGCCTGTGTATATATGCACTCACACATGTATTTATATATGAAATGTCTCTGGAGGATCCACAAGGAACTGAAAATGATCACTGTCTCTGGGGAGGGTATCTGGGTGCCTGGGAGACAGGTCAGGGGAGGAGTGGGCACAGGTATTACCATTTGGAAGACACTAAAAACAGCTCCTGGCCAGGTGTGGTGGCTCACACGTGTAATGCCAGCACTCTGGGAGGCCGAGTCAGGTGAATTACTTGAGTCCAGGAGTTTGAGACCAGCCTGGCAACACAGTGAAACACCATCTCTATTAAAAATACAAAAAATTAGCCGGGCATGGTGGTGCATGCTGTAATCCCAGCTACTTGGGAGGCTGAGGTGGGAGAATCACCTGAGCCCAGGAGGTTGAGGCTGCAGTGAGGTGAGATTGCGCCACTATACTCCAGCCTGGGCGACAGAGCAAGACCCTGTCTCAAAAACAAAACCAGTCCTTGGCACTATGGGTCAGACCTGGCGGGACAGTTGGCAGGGCTTGTCTCCCTTTCTCTGGCACTTCATCTCACCCTCCCTCCCTCCCTCTTCTCCTTGCAGATTGAAACCCACAAGCTGACCTTCCGTGAGAACGCCAAAGCCAAGACAGACCACGGGGCGGAAATCGTGTACAAGTCTCCGGTGGTGTCTGGGGATACGTCTCCACGGCACCTCAGCAATGTCTCCTCCACCGGCAGCATTGACATGGTAGACTCGCCCCAGCTCGCCACGCTAGCCGACGAGGTGTCTGCCTCCCTGGCCAAGCAGGGTTTGTGATCGGGCCCCCGGGGCGGTCAGTAATCGTGGAGAGGAGAGAGAGTGAGAGTGTGGAAAAAAAAAAAAGAATAATGACCCAGCCCCCACCCTCTGCCCCCAGCTGCTCCTCGAAGTTCGGTTAATCGGTTAATCACTTTACCTGCTTTTGTTGCTCGGGACTTCAAAATCAGTGATGGGAATAAGAGCAAATTTCATCTTTCCAAATTGATGGGTGGGCCAGTATTTTTTAAAAAACACTCAAAAACATGGCCACACCCAACATTTCCTAGGGCAATTCCTTTTGATTTTTTCCCCCCTCTGTGTAGAAGAGGGAGGAGAGGCTCTGAAAGCTGCTTCTGGGGGATTTCAAGGGACTAGGGGTGTCCACCACCTCTGGCCCAATCCAAGGGGTGTCACAGAGGCAGCGGCAGCAACAAAGGATTTGAAACTTGGTGTGTTTATGGAGCCACAGGCAGATGATGTCAGCCTTGTGTGTGACAGGGGTGGGGTGGGAGGCCGAGGCAGGGGCTGGGCAGAGGGGAGAGGAAGCCACGTGCTGGAGAGGAGACGCTGCCCACCTCCACGCCGATGGGAGGGCCAAGGCCTCCACTGCCTGCAGCATCTCAGACCGAGTGGTGCCTGTCCTTTGTGGCTGGGGCCTGCTACGGGTCGGTGTGCCACCCTCTGCTGGGCAGCCTGTAGGAGAAGGGACAGCGGGTAAGAGGAGAAGGCAGGCCGGTGGGAGGGTGGTGTCCCATGGATGATTTCCTTCGAGAAGACTGATCTTGACGTCTGAGGGCACTGGCCTCTTCCTCCCTCTCTGCAGGGGATGGGGCCTGAGCTGAGGGACTTCTCTCTGCTCCACAAAACCCTGTTTCACTGAGTTCTGAAGGTTGGAACTGTAGCCATGATTTTGGCCACCTCACAGACCTGGGACTTTAGGGCTAACCAGTTCTCTTTGTAAGGACTTGTGTCTCTTGGGAGACGTCCACCCGTTTCCAAGCCTGGGCCACCGGCATCTCTGGAGTGTACAGGGGTTTGGGAAGTGGGTCCCGAGCCTCCTGTCCTTCCCATGGCCACTGCCATCACCCATCTGCCCTGCCATGCCACTGTCCGCTGTGAGAGCCCAGTCACTGCCTGTACGCTGCATCACGTCACCATGTCCCGAATTCCCAGCCTCACCACCCGCTTATCAGTAATGACCCTGGTTGGCTGCGGGAGGTACCTACTCCATACTGAGGGCAAAATTAAGGGAAGGCAAAGTCCAGGCACAAGAGTAGGACCCCAGCCTCTCATTCTCAGTGCCAGTCATCCAACTGGTGTGCCCCTCACCACGAATCTCATGACCTGATTCCATTCCCTGCCTCCTCCTCCCGTCACAGATGTGAGCCAGGGAACTGCTCAGCTGTGACCCTAGATGGTTCTGCCTTGTTGACGTGGAGAGAGCCCTTTGCCCCCAGAAGGCCTGGCCCCTTCCTGTGCTGAGCTGGCAGCAGGAGGCTGGGTGTCCTGGTTGTCAGTGATGGCTCTAGGACAGGCGGGCAAGGCACCCAGGACAGGCCCACAGTCCCCGTCTCCCACTTCTACCCCAGCTTGTGGTTGCCAGCCTCCCAGAGAGCCCAGCCGCTGCTCAGCTCCACATGCATAGAATCAGCCCTCCACACCCCCCAAAAGGGGAACGTGCCCCCTCGGAAATGGTTCTTTCCCCCTAGTCCCAGCTGGAAGCCATGCTGTCTGTTCTGCTGGAGCAGCTGAACATATACATAGATGTTGCCCTGCCCTCCCCATCTGTACCCTGTTGCGTTGTAGTTGGATTTGTCTGTTTATGCTTGGATTCACCAGAGTGACTATGATAGTGAAAAGAAAAAAAAAAAAAAAGGACGCATGTATCTTGAAATGCTTGTAAAGAGGTTTCTAACCCACCCTCACTAGTTGTCTCTCACCCCCATGCTGGGACTCAGCTCCAGGCCAGTGTGGCTCCACCCTGCTGGGGCCTCCCAAGTTTTTGTAAGGCTTTCATCAGCATCTGGGACCCAACAGAGACCAGATTCTAGCATCGAAGGAGGCCCTTCAGCTGTGAAGGCCTGAAGCACAGGATTAGGACAGAAGCCATGGTGTCCCCCTCCCGACTCCCTGTCGCTGCTCTGTGTCAGGGCAGAGAGAAGGTCTCGTGGCTGGCCTGGCTTGCAGCATGAAGATGGTTCTCTCTGGTCACAGCCTGAAGTCCCACCTCCTGCATCACAAAAAGGAAGCCAGTGCCAGCTGGGGGGGATCTGCAGCCCCCAGAAGCTCCCTGAGCCTCAGTCCACCCCTCAGACTGGGTTCCTCTCCAAGCTTGCCCTCAAGAGGGGCAGCCCAGCCTCCCACCAAGGGCCCTGCGGCCACAGCAGGGATTGGGATTAATTGTCCTGGATGTGCTCCAGAGGCCCCAGCTGCCTGCCCGAGGAAGGATGACAAGTCAGGAGACACTGTTCCCAAAGCCTGGACCAGAGCACCCTCAGCCCGCTGACCTTGCACAAACTCCATCTGCGCCCATGAAAAAAGGGAAGCTGCCTTTGCAGAAAATTGCTGCCTGAAGAAACTCAGCAGCCTCGGGCCCAATTCTGCCACTTCTGGTTTGGGTACAGTTAAAGGCAACTCTGAGGGACTTAGACAGGAGTCCAGGGCCTCCCTGAGGGCTGGCAGCTTCATGTGCAGCTAGAGCTTTCCCTGCAAAGAAGTCTCTGGGCCCAGAACTCTCCACCGGGAGTCTCCCTGTGGTTTGCTGAGTCCCAACAATTCTCATAAGTGAAGGGATCTGAAAAGAAGGAATTGTGGGGCAGAGATCTGGTGGTGGGTAGAGACATGCTCCCCTCAATACTGCCAACAGTTTTGGTTGCATTTCTTCCCGTACCTCGGTTCATCGTCCTGAAGTTCTTATGCTCTTCAGCACCGTGGGCCTTATATGGAGGGCTCTGGATCTTCCCCTTGTGGGGCAGGCTGTTGTGGCCAGCCTAAAGATCATAGTTTAGTGTGATCAGGGCTGGCAGGTAAATTGCAAAGGCATGCTGGCTTGTGACCTTAAATGAGGACAATCCCCCCAGGGCTGGGCACTCCTCCCCTTCCCTCATTTCTCCCACCTGCAGAGCCAGTGTCCTTGGGTGGGCTAGACAGGATATACTGTATGCCTGGCTCCTTCAAGCTGTCAACTCACTTATCAATAGTTCCATTTAAATTGACTTTAATGGTGAGACTGTATCCTGTTTGCTATTGCTTGTTGTGCTATGGGGGGAGGGGGGAGGAATGTGTAAGATAGATAGATAGTTAACATGGGCAAAGGGAGATCTTGGGGTGCAGCACTTAAACTGCCTCGTAACCCTTTTCATGACTTCAACCACATTTTCTAGAGGGAGGGAGCTGCCATGGGGTTAGAGGTCCTTGGGGCTTCTCTTTTCCACCAACAGGCTCTCCCAGGCAGCTGGCTAGTTCCCCATTCCCTCCCCAGCAAAGTGCAGGCAGAAAGGCTTGTGTAGGAATATGGACATCTGGTTGCTTTGGCCTGCTGCCCTCTTTCGGGGATCCTAAGCCCACAATCATGTCCCTTAAGACCATGGCATCCTTCCCTCTAAGCCATTGACACCTCCGTGCCACCTCTCACACTAGCTCCAGACACACAGCCTGTGCTTCTGGCAGCTGAGATCACTCACTTCTTCACTCTCCTCATCTTAGTTCTCCAGGCAAAGCCATGAGGTCGGGGTGAGGGCAGAGGTGACCACCAACGTGTCCCATCTACAGACCTGTGGCTTCACAAGACTTCTGATTTATCTTCAGCTTTGAAAAGGGTTACCCTGGGCACTGGCCTAGAGTCTCACCTCCTAATAGACTTAACCCCATAAGTTTGCAGTGTTGAGCAGGACAATTTCTGGCACTTGCCAAGTCCCATGATTTCTTTGGTAATTTTGAGGATGAGGGGAGGGACATAAAATCATCTTAGCTTAGCTTCCTGTCTGTGAATGTCCATATAGTGTACTGTGTTTTAACAAATGATTTACACTGACTGTTGCTGTAAAAGTGAATTTGGAAATAAAGTTATTACTCTGATTAAATAAGGTCTCCATTCATGAACTCCAAGGACAAGAAAGTGATATAGAATGTATATTTTTTAAGTTCTTTCTTACCCACCCTTAAAGAATTTAGCTCAAAACAGGAAATGACTGACAGCATTAAAAGCTGGACATGAGGATTAACAGCTCTCTTTGGAGTGCTGAAGGTGGGAGTTCTCAGACTTGTTCATTTGCAGTTGATTCTCTCATTGTGGTGCTGGCAAACCATCCTAATCCAATTCAAAGGGCAATACAGTGCCTTGCGGCTGACCTCACAATGCTGTACTCAGTTTGCAAGACCCGTGCCAGTGTATGCAAACCTGAGAAGGTTGGGGATGAGGATATGACAGCCTTCATCCCTGGAAATTTAGTCCGGAGTCCAGAGGCCTGGGGCTGGAGCAGAACACCATGCCAATTAGCTAAATAAATGGCTTAGATTCCTGCTAGGTTTACAGAGCTGCCTTCTTCTTTCCTTTGGTGCCTTATTATAGATTGAACAATATTTCTACTAAACCAAGATAGGGATACCAGATAGCGTCTTCCTAACAAACAATGCTACAAAGAAAAAAAACAAAACAGTAATCCATCATATTATTCCTTAGTAACTATGCCAAGGTCATGACATTGAATCCTTAGATTCTCAGTTTCAAAATATTACTTTTCTTGCTCTTCCTGATGTATCTGCCACTGCAGGCAGATGCTTAGGTAGAGCAGATTTTAACTGCAACTACAGAAGCAGCAACAGGCCAGCAAAAGAGAAATGCTATCTTAAAAAGCATGGCTTTCAGAGCCACAAGAGAGCCTCACTGACTGTTTCAGCTTGACTGCCATGCAAAGAAGAGAGCAGAGAACCAACCACGCCCACTTATTCATCTTGTACAAAGAAAAGCACCTACAAGCCTAGGCTACATAGTGAAACACAGACTCTACAAAAAAAAAAAAAAAAAAAAAAAAAAAAGCAGTAGCTGGGCATGGTGGCACATGTCTACAGTCTTAACTACTGGGGAGGCTGAGGTGGGAGGATCTCATGAGCCCGAGAGATCCAGGCTGCAGTGAGCCAAGATTGTGCCACTGCACTCAAGCCTGGGCAACTGAGCAAAACCCCATCCCAAAAAAGAGAATCCAGCACGTAGCCTCCTCAGAAGAAAGATGCTATAATCTCAGCAGGCAAGAACCAATCCAGGCACTATGCAAATTAGGTATCTCACCAACCCCCACCAAACCTCAGAAAAATTTAAAGCTGAGAAGCAAAATCTCCTTTAAAGAGTAATTTAGAATAGATACAAAATGTTAGACGGCTGACCACACTAGAAGGAACATCAAGAGACAGTGGATTAACCGCTTTCACGCAACAAAAAGAAAATGGAGATAATCAGTGCCGATCGCCTCTCCTCCTTACCCTCAGTTAAAAGCCACCATCATCCTGTCTCTGATGGCCATGAGATGAACCTGCGATGTTCCCACAAGACAGAATGGAGATTTTCCAAGGTATAGAGCAAGTCAGAGTACCCCAAAGAATGGCGCCAGAGAGCCAGCTCCAAAGCTGCCAGTGCTACCATGCACACCCAGTTCAGTAAGCCCAGAAAGGCCTGGTACACAGCATTCTGTAACTTTTTTTTTATTTTTTTCAATTTTTCCTTCTTTTTTTTTTAAGCACTAGTCTGTGCTTTGCGAACAGAATCAAGACATTAACAAAGATCAGCTTCTCTGAAGAAAAGCATTTCTATAGAACAAAGACAGCTACATGTTTCGCTGCCATTACACAGCTCCAAAGCAGGAAAAGAAAATATTTACAAAATACAAGGTTTTTTTTTTCTTTTTTTCAATGCTAAAAGGGTTATTCAGAATTTTCAACCTTATAAATAGAAGAAGCACTTTATGCATAGGAATATGGTGCATTATTGTATTTTTTTTTAAAGAAACAATGACAAACCCTTTAACTTGCAAACAGAAAAAAAAAAAATCACTAATGTTGAAAATTGTGAAAAAACCCCAACCATTAAGCAGTTGTCTACTATTTTTATACGATTACAAAATGGCCAAAAAAAAAAGAGTCTTCTCCCCCCTCCCCTTTTTTGGTGATGTGATCATACAGGAGACAGGCACAAGGTTAACAGAGAAGGGTGAAGAGGGGACAATGGGAACCACAGCTAGGACCAGACAATGTTCCACAGGCAAGGGGAGCATGAAAGATTGAGTGGAATCAACACCGACAGGGATCTGGGTGTGAAGGAAACATGGCAACATCAATCAGGAAAAAAAAAAAAAAAAAAAAAAAAAAAAAATCACACGGAGATGGCTGCTCACTTCCCACAACCCCCAGTTTGCAGGGGAGTGAGACTAGAGGTTAAGTAGTCCTAACCCTACCTTCAAAGATCAGGACAGATGGTAAAGACATTCCGACTGGAAGGACAGGTTGTGGGTGTGTATGTGGCATGGGGGAGCAGACAGGGAAGGGGACCAAGGGGCAGGATGAAGGGAACCTGAGCAGCCACAGCCAGGTTACTGCAGTTAAGGAGTCAAAACAAAGAAGAACAAATGCAGATGAAACAAAAATAGGTCTAGGGGAAGCTGCTCTGCTGGCTGAGCACTTGGTGAGAGCAGCTGGTGGGGGTGCTCCAGCACGAAAAACCAAGGGGAACCCAGCCAAGAGGGCCACAGCTGAGCCAAGCCACAGGTGGAAGGGGAGAGGTAAGAGCCCAGAGCACCCTGCCCCATCCCACCCTAGCTCAAGAAGGCCATGCTCAACTGGAGCGCTCTGCCCACCAGGCTGGTCCGCCCTGCCCACAGGTGCGAAGGAGGGGGTGGTCATCTAAGATCAGTAAGTCCAGTGATTCAACAGTGCAGAGGATGTGCCAGGACCAGGCCAGCAGGGTCTCATCCTGAACTTCTGTTTGCCAATGGGAGGAAGTGCTCAGGTGTGTGACAAGAAAACATGGAAACAAAAACAAAACAAAAATTAAAACAAGAAAAAAAAATACCAAAGTAGGATCTAAATTCCTTAAGTTCACTAAAAACTGTGAAAATTTCCGGCATATGATGTTTGAATATCAAACGCAGAGATTTCTGAAGCTTTAATGCCAATAGTTAGTGAGTCTGTTTAGATTTTTGTCTCCCGCTCATCTGTGAGTCGGGCGCTGAGCTGTGGCTGCTACTGCCAGATGCCGACTCTTGAGGGGGATGGTGGGAGGCGAGGTGGGAGCCGCCTCGGTCTCCCGGCCAGTCTTGCTGCCTGAGGTGCGCCGAGTACAGCGGGCTGCTCGCTCCTGTGCATCCAGCTGGTCCTCACACTCCGCCTGGGGACTGTGCGCCAGGGGGAAGGTCCGCCGTTCCCAGGGCTGGACAGACTGTAGGCAGACAAGTTGCTCTGTGAGGACCCAGTTGCAGCCAGCCTGCTTTCTGCTCCAAGGCCCTGCCATAAACCTTGTGGCCTGCATCCTAGGACCAGTCTATCTGTTCCCCAGGTAGTCTGGGAACACCCCTCATAGGGTGGGAACCTTTTTAACAATGATCAGTAGAGTTCCACTGGACATTGAGGAGGTCAATTTAAGTGCAGCCCCTTGTCCCTTCACAAAAGGGAGGAGGAGATGGCTTATGATGTAGGTCCCTCTTCAGCAGGTGCTGTCCCTTTCTGGTTCCATCCCTAACCACGCCAACCCCACACAAAGGCTGTGTCCCTTACCTGTTCATCCAGCCCCAGCTCTGGCGTGGAACAACGGGTATCCTCACTGGCTAAGTGTCTCGGAGTGTCCCGAGCCATAGGCGTGAGGGGTGCAGAGTGCAGTTCCGGGCTAATGGGGCTCCTAGGGGACTGGCCATGGGCGTATTCCGACAAAGAATGGCTACTGCTGACATCAGGGGAGGCAGGCTGGGGGGTGGAGGGGTTGGCACTGCCCAGCTGGGGGGTTGTCCGGCCGTCTGATGACCTGTAGGACCTATATACCAAGGAATGCAAATCTGAGTGCCTGGGAAATATGTTTATTTATGGGGGTAGAGGGCATAAAAAAAGCATCCCTACTGGAGGGGCTGACGTGAATGAAGACGAACAGATTTTCCTTAGGATCCAGCAATTCCCATTTCTTCCCACTACTCTCTGGAGGAGTAGGTATACAACATCTACCATCCCAAGAAAAAACCATGGCTGAACAATGCCGGGGTGAGTCCCTATATCAAAGTGCCTACTGAATTCAGGAGGTTAGGGAGATTAGTGTAGCCTTTGAAAACTGTAGTCAAATAAAAAAAGGAAAAATAAGAGCCCCTAAAACTTTCTTT
>PVKV010042992.1:0-10361 GCA_004027835.1 Alouatta palliata | reverse complement strand
CTTTTGATCTTTGTTCATTTAAAGTCTGTTTTATCTGAGATGAGAATTGCAAATCCTACTTTTTTTTTTTTTTTTTTTTTTGCTCTCCATTTGCTTGGTAAATCTTCCTCCATCCCTTTATTTTAAGCCTTTGTGTATCCTTGCATGTGAGATGGGTTTCCTGGATACAGCACACTGATGGGTTTTGTTTTTTTATCCAATTTGCCAGTCTGTGTCTTTTGATTGGGACATTTAGCCCATTTACATTTAGGATTAATATTGTTATGTGTGAATTTGATCCTCCCATTTTGATGTTAGCTGGCTGTTCTGTCCATTAGTTGATGCAGTTTCTTCATTGTGTCAATGCTCTTTACCATTTGGTATGTTTTTGGAGTGGCTGGTGCTGGTTATTCCTTTCTATGTTTAGTGCTTCTTTCAGGAGCTCTTGTAAAGCAGGCCTGGTAGTGATGAAATCTCTGAGTAATTTCATGTTCACAAATGATTTTATTTCTCCTTCACTTATGAAGCTTAGTTTGGCTGGATATGAAATTCTGGGTTGAAAGTTCTTTTTTTTTTTTTTTAAGGATGTTGAATATTGACCCCTACTCTCTTCTGGCTTGTAGGGTTTCTGCCAAGAGATCCACTGTGAGTCTGATGGGCTTCCCTTTGTGGGTAATCCTACCTTTCTCTCTGGCTGCCATTAGCATTTTCTCCTTCATTTCAACCCTGGTGAATCTGATGATTATGTGCCTTGGGGTTGCTCTTCTTGAGGAGTATCTTTGTGGAGTTCTCTGTATTTCTTGAATTTGAAATTTGGACTGCCTTGATAGGCTTGGGAAATTTTCCTGGATAATAGTCTGAAGAGTATTTTCCAGCTTGGATTCATTCTCTCCATCACATTCAGGTACACCTATCAAATGTAGATTATGTCTTTTCACATTGTCCCATATTTCTTAGAAACTTTGTTCATTTCTTTTTACCCTTTTTTCTCTAATCTGGTCTTCTCATTTTATTTCATTGAATTGATCTTCGACCTCTGATATCCTTTCTTCTTCTTGGTCTATTCGGCTATTGAAACTTGTGTATGCTTTGTGAAGTTCTCATGTTGTGTTTTTCAGCTCCATCAATTCACTCATATTCCTCTCTAAGCTGTTTATTCTCATTAGCATTTTGTCAAACCTTTTTTCAAGGTTCTTAGTCTCTTTACATTGGGTTAGAACATGTGCTTTTAGCTCAGAGAAGTTTCTTCTTACCCACCTTCTGAAGCCTGATTCTGTCAATTCATCACACTCCTTCTCCATCCAGCCTTGTTCCCTTGCTGGTGAGGAATTGTGATCCCTTGGAGGAGGAGAGGCATTCTGGTTTTGGGTGGTTTCATCCTTTCTGTGCTGGTTTCTTCCCATATTTGTGGATTTATCTACCTGTGGTCTTTGTAGTTGTTGACTTTCAGATGGGGTCTCTCAGTGGACCCCACTGATGATGAAGTTATTTCTTTCTGTTTGTTAGTTTTCCTTCTAACAGTCAGTCTCCTCTGCTGTAGGACTGCTGAGGTCCACTCCAGGCCCTGCTTGCCTGGGGATCACCTGCAGTGGCTGCAGAACAGTAAGGGTTGCTGCCAGTTTCTTCTTCTGCTATCTTTGTCTCAGAAGGATACCTACCAGATGTCAGTGTGAGCTCTCCTTTATGAGGTGAATCTTTGGATATATGGGGGTCAGGGAGCTGCTTGAGGAGACAGTCTGTCCTTTATAGGAGCTCAAGTGCTGAGCTGTGAGCTCCGTTGTTCCATTCAGAGCTGCTGGGCAGGTACATTTAAGTCTGCTGCAGCAGAACTCATAAACACCTTTTTTTTTCTCCAGTTGCTCTGTTCCAAGTAGGTAGGGCTTTATTTATAAGTTTCTGTTGTGCTGCTGCCTTTCTTCAGGGCTGCCCTGCCCAGGTAGGAGGCAGGCTAGTCACAGTCTGCCAGCAGAGGCTTTGCTGAGCTGGTGTGGACTCTGCCCAGCTGCCGTGTGAACTTCCCTGCAGTCCTGTTTATAGGGGTGTAGTTATAACTGCTTTGGCAATGGTGGCCCACCCTACCTTGGTAGTGGTGGACTGCTTCGGTAATGCAGATGCCCTTCCCCCACAGAGCTAGACCATCCCAGGTTTAGCTGTGCTTCTGTGAAACTCTCAATCCAGAGCATTTCAGATTGCTGTTTTTTGTGGGGGTGGGACTGGCTGAGCCTGATCACCTGGCTCCCTACCTCTAATCCCCCCCCCTTTTTTTTTTCAGTTGAACAGGCAACTCTGTCTCCCAGGCATCCCAGTCACCAGTTTAAATGGCCCCCGGATATGTGTGATTTCTTGTGCGTAGACCCGCTGCACCATTTGAAACAGCCACTCGAGACTGATGGTGCTTTTTCACCAGGGAATCTCCTGGTCTAGCTCCCTGTTTCAGTCCCCTTTTTTTCAGTTGAATTGGAGACTCTGTCTCCCAGATGTTCCAGTCACCAGTTGAAAAGGCACCCGGATTTGTGTGAGACTTTGTGCAGAGACTTGCTGTGCGGGCTGAAACAGCCGCACTGGGGGCTTGTGGTGCTTTTTTGCCCAGGAATCTCCTGGCCTGGCCCCCTGTTTCAATCCCCTTTTTTTCAGTTGAATGGGTGACTCTCTCCCAGGCACTCCAATCGCCAGCTAAAATGACGCCCGGACCCATGTATTTTGTGTGGAGACCCGCCACGCAGGTCAAAACGGCTGTGCTGGCTACCCATGGTGCTCCTCTACCTGGGAATCTCCTTGTCTGTGGGCAATAAAAAATGCGGCATCCAGTCACCCTCTGTGCTCTCGCTTGGAGCTGCAATCCAGAGCTGCTTCTAATCGGCCATCTTGGATCTCAGTATCTTTTTTTTTTTTTTTTTTGCACAATGATTTGCCAGCTAAAGAGCTAGCAGCACAATTCATGCAAGTTTTTTTCAATACTGTGGTAATTGAAATATTAATCACATCTCTGAACTGGTTTTATTTAACTTAACTGTGGTAAGTAATATTTATGTATATTGGAACTGTGCAAAGCAAGGACTGCCTATTTTTAAAAAAGAAAAAAACTCCTTATTAGTTCGCAAAACAGTTAACTTTTAATCCAATTTCATTAACTACTATCTAAGCCTAATCTTGAATCAAACAAAAACTGAACTTCTCATTGGAGTTAGAAGAATGTTGGGAGAGAATTTAATGCAGAATTCTTCAAATTAGGATTTGCATAGCACGAAGACATTCTAGTTTTTTTTAGAGACAGGGTTTTCTTCTGTTGCTCAGGCTATAAGTGTGGTGGCAATGATCACAGCTCACTGCAGCTTCAATATCTGGGGTGCATGTGATCCTCCTGCCTCAGCCTTCCAAGCAGCTAGGACCGCAAGCACACACCACCATGCCCAGTTAATTATTATTTTTTTTTTTGTAGAGACACAATCTCGTTTTGTTACCCAGACTGGTCTGGAACTCCTGCCCTCAAGGGATCCTTCTGCTTTGGCCACTCAAAGTGCAAGGATCACAGACATGAGCCTCCATGCCCAGTTGACACTCTTTTGGGAATTTAGATCCCCTCTCCTCATTTCAGTAGTATTGAGGTCTGAAAAGAGTGAAGTTGTAGACAAAACAATCATCACAAAGCACGTGACTGTTTATGTAACTTTTTCCATAGCAGCGAGAACAATGTTTACACCTCAGTAAAACGGTAGCATCTATTCCGCTAAGGTTGTTTTAGTTTATTTCCGAATGCATTTATTTCACAAATTTGTTTGGTAAGACCTGTAAACAAAATTTGTATCATCTTTTATGTTTGTTTGTATTTACAAAATAGAAAATTATGTCAGCATTAATTTAAGTCAACATGTATAGTCACACGAATTTTTCCCCTCTATAAAGGGTGTATATTCAAGGAGACTTCAAAAAGTTTGTGGAAAATGGAATTAAAAGATAAAAATATAAACTATATTTCTGAACATTAGCTCTATCGAGTTCAAGACACTTTTGTAAGTGATGATACCAGCTCTCCATCCCTAAAGAACTGAGTGTTCTGGGACTTTAACCATGTCAATGCAGTTTTTTTTTTTTTTTTTTTTTTTTTTTTTTTTTTTTTTTTTTTTTTTTTTTTTTTTTTTTTTTTTTTTTTTTTTTTTTTAACCATTATTAACTGAGCAAAAAATGTACTGCTTTAAAATTTTTTTTTTTTAAGATTAGGAAACAAAAAGTCAGAAGATGCCAAACTAGGACTGTAGGGTGGTTGCCTAGTGATTTCCATCATAACTTTTGCAAAATTGCCCTTGTTTGATGAGAGGGATGAGCGGGAACATTGTTGTGGTGAAGAACTCTCTTGTGAAGCTTTCTCAGGCATTGTTCAGCTAAAGCTTTGGCTAAGTTTCTCAAAAACACTGTCATAATAAGTAGACATTACCGTTCTCTGGCCTTACAGAAAGTCAACAAGGAAAATGCCTTGAGCATCCAAAAGCTGTTGCCATGGCTTCTGCTCTCAACCAGTCCACTTATGCTTTGACTGAACTACTTCTGTATCTTGGTAACCATTGCTTTAATTGTGTATCATCTTCAGGATGGCACTGATAAAGCCATGTTTCATCTCCTGTTACAGATTTTCAATGAAATGCTTCAAGATCATGATCCCACTTAACATTTCCTTTGAAAGCTTAGCTGTTGTCTGTAGCTAATCTGGGTGAAATGGTTTTGGTACCTATCAGGTGTAAAGTTTGCTGAACATTTCCAGTCAGATTGTGTAAGGTGAACCAGCTGAGATGTCTATGGTGTTGGCTGTCGTTTCTGCTGTTAATTGTTGGTTTTCTTCAATTAGGCCATGAACTAAATTAATTTTTTTCTCACAAACTGATGTGGATGATCTGCCACTGTGGGCTTCTTCTTCAACATTACCTTATCCCTTCTTAAAATGAGTTATCAATTTGCAAACTGATTTCTTAGAGCATTGTCTCCATAAACTTTTCATAAAGCATCAATTATTTCACCATTCTTCCACCTAAGCATCAACATAAATTTGATGTTTGTCCTTGCTTCCATTTTGCAGAATTCATGTTGCTCCAAGAGCCTCTTTTCAAACTGATGACTTATTCTTCTTAGTGCTTCAAACTAGATTCTTATTATACAAATCCTCAACTTCTTGATCAAATAAGTATGACAAATAATATTCTCTAAGAAAAACGCCCTTCAATTAAATTCCTTCCCTGCATATTGTGAGTAATTATCTTCCAAGATCCATGTATCTTTTCCTGACATCTCTGAGAGTACAATTCCTTATTTCCTTCATTGTGGCAAAGTGTTTCAGAAAAGGGTTGCTTAAATTAAAAGTCGGCATATCTTATTTGACTCCCACTCCTCTGGTATCACATACCTACAGCCAACCAAGCCAAGAGCTTCTCCATTATCTCCACGTGGAGAGCCCTTTCTCTTGATATCCTCCAGTTTCAGAGACGGCACCTGGAAACCCATTGGCAGGCTCCCAGATTTGTCTCAATTTTGGTCCTGCCTCTCTGCTTTGCATTTTCAGGCTCGGCGTCATAAGAAGGACAATGGTGCCGAACTGTGCAAGAATAGGTGAAAACAGGAGGCAAATAAACCGACTGCAGCAAAACCCACTATCTCACAACTTTTTTTTTTTTAATTGGGCTAGTTTTTCATTGTTCCTGAACCAGAGATTTCATTAAAGTTTATTTATTAACCTTTCATTGTAAGATTGCTAAAGAAATTAATATCTGATTTATAATGTATACAAAACTACTATACTACTATAAATATTTCAGTAGTGACCCAAGAGCCAATAACTGCTAGCAATGTTTATTAAGTCTCTAAGGAGATGAGAATGAGATATATCATAGGAGAGGTAAGGCAGTAACCCGGTAGATTAACAATTACACTGATTCTGTGTGCTGGTAAGTGTGAGGAAGGATTTTTAAACTCATGAAAAGAGAAAACGAGTAGTGAAACAATAGGTCATTGTTCTCAATTTTAAGAAATTATATCACATTAAAGTTCTATAAATGAGATATTTTGTTGCCTTCAGTAACAACATATTTTTTGCAGCATTTTTGAACCTACACTTGAAAGACTTTCCAATTCCTCTCTCTGTGATACTATTTTTACTTGGATGCAGTTTTGAACTACTAAGCTTTACATCTTACGAGGTGTGTATTGTAAATGAGTATTTTACACTGTTTATTTGAGAATCATATAAATTCAGGGATGCCATTTAAAATTTGCAAAAAATATTCATCCCTTCACTATTCTGCCAGTTGATAGATGATTGTGATGTGGATTGCATCAGATCAGATGTAGAAAAAGGAGCCAGGCCTGTGAAAGCTGAGACCCAGTTAAACATAGTCAAGACAAAGCCTAGGTCTAAAACTACATAGTCAATTCAGAATGAGTACACATACAGCTACTGAAAGTATTAGTGGCCAATGAATGTTAAACAGATTTTTAAAACTTGGAAAAAATGGCTAATGACATAGGAGCTCAGGGAGACTTTGTATTGCTGGTACAGAACTTGAGTAGCAAAAGAATTATAATATTGAACTAATCTATTTCCTCAATTAAGACTGTTTTATAGGATTCCTGTTAGAAGAGAAACTAGTCTGTTAAGTGTGCAGATTTGGCCCAGGGACCATAATTTGCCAAGGTCCGCTCTAGTCGATCAGAATGGATGTGAGAACTTGTCTGAAATGATTGATTCTCCCAAACAAATTTAGCCAGTCATGTTAAAAATATTATACAAAACCTGTATTCATGTAAGAAACAGAAGCAGTTTACTACTTTACATGTCATAAAAACATTTTATAATCATGATTTTGACACAAATGAAATTTGAGGTACTGCTATGAGTTTTACTATTTGTCAGCAACTCCTCCAGAGGAAGATACCAATGTTAAGACCCATGAAGTTTCTAGGATTTTTCTCTACTTCCCACCTAATAAGCTAGCCTGCCAGTTTCATGATCCCAGCAAAAGACATGGGACTCTTGGACCAGAGGATAAAGGTTTTATTATCCACAGCAATAGCAGTAACCAGAGTATGAACATTTTTTTGTGCCTGTTTCCTGAACCCTGATCCCAAAGAGAGAAGCAAAGAGGGCCAGGTGAAATCTGCACCTACAGTGGGTTATGTATCTGACCACAGGAGAAGAAATGTGAGCTTAGAGAACTCGAATCCTCTATAATGGGTAGTAAGCTCATTTGCGTTCTTGTCTGTTCGTCCCCACACATCTTCTGTATAAGCCATTGCCAATTATTTTTAGTTTTTACAATTTGATACAATCACTTACTCCTTTGTAAATGTTGTGCATGATTATCCACCTACTTGAAATCTCTTTCATCATCTTGCATGCCTGAAAATGTGCTGCATATTCTCCCCCATGTCAGTGTACTTCCTATACCTGTTCTTTAAATAAAATAAATGTCTCTGAGGGAGATATTATCTTTATTCCACTGGACAGTAAAGTAAACCTGTACTTTTCTCTGGAGGAAGACACTTGCTCTGCTTTCTAAGCCATACCAACATTCATGAAAAGATAGTCTGGAAGAAAAACAATGCCTGCATTCATAAACCATGGAGAAACACAGGAGATGCATGGAGAATCATCTCCCAAATGCAAAGCTATCACTAACACAGTAGGTACTCAGTGTTTCCCTAATAAGTGAATGTTCAATGGATACCTACAATAGAATTTACACATTTCAACTAAATACCTCATGTTAAACACTGTTAATTAGTTATTGCGTGAACTGCATTAACTTTCCATTGCCAATTTTTAGTTTTTACAATTTGATACAATCACTTACTCCTTTGTAAATGTTGTGCATGATTATTCACCTACTTGAAATCTTTTTCTTCATCTTGCATGCCTGAAAATCTCCTGCATATTCTCCCCCATGTCAGTGTACTTCCTATACCTGTACTTCCTATCCCTTCTATTCTACTACATGTCTTCTGTATAATACATGGCCAATCATTTGTAGTTTATAGAATTTGATACCACTTACTCCTTTGTGTGATGCATCATTTAAAAATTGTCTTTTTCTGCTGTTAGATTTAGGAGTGCCTAGCATGTATTCTATTCTAATAGAGAGATGAATAAATAAGATGATATATTTGTATAATATTAGGTCCAAAGATATGCAAATGCCATACAATGGATGAGTCCAGACTTATTTTTTCGTCTATTTATACCAGTGATTTTCTTTACTGCTGCATTTAACATGGATATATACACGTTTCAAAAGTTATTTTGGCAGGTAAGCATTCTTTTTTGGTAATATCATTCATTCATGAACCACATGTTATCTATGTTCAAATTAAACTTTTTTTCAAAATAGGAAACAAAAGATAAAGGGTATGGAATTAATAAATGCAGCTTCACAATTTAGTGAATAAATCATATCTTGAAAATTATATAGCATATCAAAGACCCAGGGGGAAAATTATGAACGAAAACAGTAATTCTGAAAATCTGACTCACATAATTTCATATCAGATATAATTTTAACCCTGAAATGCTACAAGAGTACTGTGAGAAAGTGTTTTAGCTCAAGAGGAACTTCTTAAGAAAAGTCATGTTTTAAATACTTGTGTTCTAAAGCTTCCTACATTCATATCTAAGAGAATAAAAGCAGAGAAGAAAACACAGAAGCAGCTGAACTCTAATTCAAAAACTATGACAAATTTTTTAATATGTGAGATTTGGACTGTATCAGGGAAAGGCCTCAAGGAAAAATATTACAAATCGTAAGCAGGTGTGCATTTCTTTCAAAGTAATCAAAATAGTTTTGTAAATACAGGCCATTATCTAAACTGTATTAGAAGAAAATAATTTATTAGAAAAATTCATACTTTTAAACCAAATCCAGACACATGGAGTTCAGACAAATGAGACAAAGAAGGAATCAAAACGAATAGACTTAAAAGTGGTTTGAGTTGCCTCAGCTAAGCTCTGCCAAGCCATCTCCTGCATCTTTGGTCAAGTGCAAGTCAGCTGAAACAGAATGAGCTAGATGGTCCCACTCCTGTGTCTGCTAGTGGGTACTGTTGGTGCTGGCTGATTCTCTAGCTCCAATAATCCTGAGTATTTTCTTAAAATGGACTACAAAAGCAGTCTGATTTTTCTAACTGTAAAATTTCTTTGCAGGTACTTTTAATTACAGTTCCAGGCTTTTTGGTTAATTATATCTTAGTTCTTTGGTATCTGGCGTCTGTAAATAAATTATTTTTGAATCCCACCCCAAGATTATTATTTTCAGCTATCCTTGTGAGTTCAGATCCCATGCTAACTGCAGCTTCTATAAGAGACCTTGGTAGGTATATTATTCTCTTTTTCTATATTTATAATATCATATTTCATAATGAATTTGTATTTGTTTTAACATCTTTTGTTTTTGGTAGCTTTTCACTATGAGAAGTCAGGTAGTGAGGGATTGGGGATTGAGGATTAAGCAGAGATTTTGGAGGCGATGCTCAGGGCAGAAGAAATGCCAGTAATGGGCCTACTTAGTGTCCAGAAAAATATTATACCCAACTGTGGAATAGGGGAGGGGATTAGTTAGAACTTTTGACTGTATACAGAACAGTTCTGGGACATTGCGATATTGCATACACACTATGGTGACATATCTGTTACCCGATATTTCTTTTCCTTTGAAAAGAATCATTAGGACAACGCCATTTTAAAACTATTTTGCCTTTGGAGTCATTCTCACCCTTACACTTGAAAGTCTAAAAAGTCAAAAAATGGTAAAATCACCAACCATATAGTGTTCTGAGTGCATATTATTTAAAAAAAAAAAAAAAGTCTGTATTTAAAAGTAAAATACCACTTCCATTTAGCCCAGAAAAAAAAAAGAATACAACAGTCTCACATAAGGAAAACAATAACTTAATTGTTCCCCCCATCATTTTTTAATAATGAGAACTAGAAAAATTGCTTTAAAATAGAATATTAATATGGCACACCCGTGCACACATTTGCACACACACAACACACATACCCTTTTCCATTTTAATTTCACTTTGTAGCCAGCTAAAGGGGAAATGGCTATCTGGGGCAAGTAGAAATGGAGTTGGGGAGACACATCGAATGTAAATATGTTGCTAAATGAGAGCTGAACCTTAAAGACAAAGGACATTAAGAGAGTGAGATGATGCTTTAGAAGAAGATTTGAACATCTGCCACCCAACCCTGGATTCTTGTCTTCCTCCCCATACTCTCAGCCCATATCCGTGCCTCTTTGTGACTGTGAGTGCCAGCCTTTTCTCCACTATATTTGAGAGACTCTTACGATACCTGAGAACTAATTTCACTCTTGTTTACAAGAGTGCTATGAGAAAGTATTTTA
>PVKV010042991.1:0-10352 GCA_004027835.1 Alouatta palliata | reverse complement strand
AAAATATAGTAACTTCTATTGTATTAGGGACTGTCATCTTGCTGGTGTTTCCTTAACTGTACTAGAGTCTCGGGTCTGCATCTGGTTTGGGAGATCAACCCGCTTCCTGGTATTGGCTACACATCTCTTAGGGCCAGAAAGTAATCATTTTTGAATGCAGTGATTAATTCATTTAATGACCTTAAAAGTTACAACCCTTGGTGGTGGTGGTGGTGGTGGTGGTGGTGGTGGTGGTGGTGGTGGTGTTTTTGAGACAGAGTCTTGCTCTGTTGCCAGGCGCCAGGCTGGAGTACAGTGGTGCAATCTCGGCTCACTGCAATCTCTGCCTCCTGGGTTCAAGCAATTCTCCTGCCTCAGCCTCCCGAGTAGCTGGGACTACAGGCATGCGCCACCACGTCCAGCTAATTTTTGTATTTTTTAGTGGAGATGGGGTTTCACCATGTTGGCTAGGATGGTCTGGATCTCTTGACCATGTGATCCACCCACCTCAGCCTCCCAAAGTGCTGGGATTACAGGCGTGAGCCACCGTACCTGGCCTGTTTTGTTTTTTTTTTTAGTTTTCTCTTTTTTTTGAGACAGGGTCTCTCTGTGTCACCCAGGCTGGAGTGCAGTGGCATAATCAAGGCTCACCGCAGCCTCAACCTCCTGGGCCCACATGATCCTCCCACCTCAGCCTCCTGAGTATCTAGGACCATAGGCATATGCCATCATACCTGGCTAATTTTTGTATCTTTTGTAGAGATAGGATTTTGCCATGTTGCCCAGGCTGGTCTTGAACTCCTGAGCTCAAGCCATCTGCCAGCCTTGGCTTCTCAAAGCTCTGGGATTACAGATGTGAACCACCGTGCCTGGCCAAGTGTTTTAACTCATAAGTTTAAGCAATATAATGAATGTATAGTCATATTGTACAACAATATGATGAATATATGATTCTAAATAAGAACACTAGCAAATTGGTAACTGGAGACTTAAAAGAGTTTGAAACTTTCAGTTAATTTTGAAAAAAGGCTTCTGTATCTTGAGCTTTCTTGTATATATTGTATATGTACAAAAGAAAGCTCAAGATACATTGTGTGTGTGTGTGTGCATACTATATATCAGCCTGCAAACAGTAGAGTGACCAAAACCCTCACACTTGTGTCACGGAGGACTGTGAAAGGAATCAGGGAATGAATCAGGTAATGAATTCATGTATTTTTTAAAATAGGGCTATTTAATCATGCTTCATATCACTATTATTTATTATTTATTTGTTTATTTTTCTAGAGACAGGGTCTCACCATGCTGCCCATACTGGTCTCAGATTCCTGGCTTCAAGTGATCCTCCTGCCTCAACTTTGCAAAGTGTTGGAATTACAGGCAGGAGCCACTGCCTCCAAATTCACTCATTTTTGAGAATAAGAGCCAGGGGGAATAATGCGTTTAAAAACCTGCCTGAATTTTCCATCATGAAGTCTATATTGACATGTAAGGGGTAGCTTGGGACAGAGAAAAGAAACTCAGACCTAATGTATCTGTGGCAAAGGTTAACAGCATTCCACGCTGGAAATGATTAAAACATTCTCCAGGAGGTATGACCTGGAGTCTCCTCCCCACCCCACCAAGGGCTCCCACCCAGCTCATGCTGACTCCAATTGCCCTTGACCACATGGTTTCTGCTGGTCCATGCAACATTCTCCTGCCACATCTAACCTAGGAGAGCAGGTAATGTGGTGGTGATTGTGGGCGGGTGCAAAGAAAGCCCATGTGTGGCAGTGTTGGGGCATGGGGTATATGTGATTTGCACTGTCAGGATGGCTGAGCCACAGGTAGGGAGCCTCTCTACCCAGATAAGACTCTATTGTGGAGTGACTATTGCAGAGACCTCTGGGATTAGAGTTTCTATGGTCTGAGGTGAGGCAAGGTGAGTCTAAAAAAATATCCAAAGGCCACCGTCTGGGTCATGGCAGGGCAGCTAGGAGCCAGGGTCTCTGAGTCAGGAGGAGTTCTATCATGTGCTCAGCATACGGGGAGCCAATGGAGGGCCCTATTTTCTGAGGCGCCTCAGGGAGAATGCTCCTGTGGATAAGGAGTTCTTAAGTGACAGAGCTGGCATCCCACTCTGGGCATCCAGTGGCAGTGGGAGTCTTCCTGGCAGGTGCCTGCCAGGCAGGGGGACCCTCTGGGTCAGAGCAACCTCATAGTCATGAGATGAAGAGCAAGTCCTCACCTGTCTACCTTCCAGCCCCTTTCTGCTTCCTCTAGCACGTTTTTATCTGTGGGAAAACAGGTGAGGCCCCAAAGGACCTGAGCTTGTTAGAAAGCTGACTGCATCGAGACGCTGTGGATTCTCAAAGGTCCTACGGCTATAGGAGGTGAGTGGCTAGAAGTTTTGCTGAGAATCCACTCATTGATCTGTTTATTTATTTGAGATGGGGTCTTACTCTATTGCCCAGGCTGGAGTGCAGTGGCACCATCACAGCTCACTGCAGCCTCAATCTCCCAGGCTTAAGGGATCCTCTTGCCTCAGCCTCTTGGTAGCTGGGACTACAGGCGCATACCACCAAACCTGGCTAATTTTTTATTTTTTGTGGAGATGGAGGTCTCACTATGTTGCCCAGACTGGTCTCGAACTCCAGGCCTCAGATGATCCTCCTGCTTTGGCCTCCCAAAATGCTGGGATTACAAGTATGAGCAGCAGTGCCCTGCAGAATCCACTCATATAAAGAACTATCTCCAGAGAGGGGTTCCTGCCATCTCCCTCTAACTTGTTATTTTCCCTTTTCAAGATTGCTCCAGTTTAATTCAACCAACATTTCCTGAGCAAAGCACCATGCCTGGCTCTCTGAGGAATTAAAAGCTAAATCCCAGGCCAGGCATGGTGGCTCACAACTGTAAACCCATCACTTTGGGAAGCTGCAGTGGGCAGATCACCTGAAGTCAAGGGTTCAAGACCAGCCTGGCCAACAAGGCAAAACCTCGTTTCTACTAAAAATATGAAAATTAGCTGGGTGTGGTGGTAGGCACCTGTAGTACCAACTACTCGGGAGACTAGGGAGAATCACTCAAACCCGGGAGGCGGAGGTTGCAGTGAGCAGAGACCGTGCCGCTGCACTCCAACCTCAGTGACAGAGCAAGACTCCGTCTCAAAAAAAAAAAAAAAAAGTTAAATCCCAGCTGTCCTCCAGGACCTTGGTAGTCTAGTGGGACAGGATGGCCTGACATTTACAAAACTATGTAAACTGGAGGATTCTTATGTGGGTGACAAGCTACAAGTTCACTGAAAAATCACTGACATAAGGCAGATTGATTAATAGGAGAAGAGGCATACAAATGTATTTAACATGTGTAGATGGGAGGCTTCAGAATGAAGATCCAACTTCCCAATGAGGTATGGAAGCTTATCTACCATCTTGAGGTTACAGAAAGAATGAGGGCTTGGATTCTTATAAAAACAGGTTACAGGAGTGGGAAGAAAAAGAATTATATCAAAGGGCAAGGGAGAATGATTGAATCCAGGAACAGAAGTTAACTTGTAAATAGTTCCCCCTGGATTTTAAATGATCCTCAGAGACAGTCATTATCTTGAAAAAAGGTCTGTTGAGACCCTTTTTATGTTAGATTTTTGGTCTTCTTTCCTGTAATGGATAATTAGATAAAGGAAGAAGAAGAAAAGTTTTCTGTCAGTCCTATTTCTTTTTTGAATGGGGTTTCGAGTTTTGCTGTTGTTGCCCAGGCTGGAGTGCAGTGGCACGATCTTGGCTCACTGCAACCTCTGCCTCCTGGGTTCAAGTAATTATCCTGCCTCAGCCTCCCTGCTAGCTGGGATTACAGACGCATGCCACCATGTGCAGTTAATTTTTTTATTTTTAGTAGAAATGGAGGCTTCACCATGTTGGCCAGACTGATCTTGAACTTCTGACTTCAGGTGATCCACCTGCCTCGGCCTCCCAAAGTGCTGGGATTATAGGCGTGAGCCACCATGCCCAGCCAGTCCCATTGTTTTGTTTTGTTTTGTTTTTTTGAGGCAGAGTCTCACTGTGTCACCAGGCGCCAGGCTGGAGTGCAGTGGTACCATTTCGACTCACTGCAACCTCTACCTCCCGGGTTCAAGCAATTCTCCTGCCTCAGCCTCCCGAGTAGCTGGGGCTACATGCGCACACCACCATGCCTGGCTAATTTTTGTATTTTAGTGGAGACGAGGTTTCACTATGTTGTCCAGGATGATCTTGATCTCTTGACCTCGTGATCTGCCCACCTCAGCCTCCCAAAGTGCTGGGATTACAGGCATAAGCCACCACACCCAGCTAGTCCTAGCTTTATAGGCGAAAGATAGGGAAAACATCTCTTCCAGCCTCCCAAGAGTAAAAAAAAAAAAAACTCCCAAGGGTCTTTTATTTAATATAGTCATGCCTTACGATTGTGCCGTTGCACTCCAGATGACTCACACCTGTAAACCCAGCACTTTGAGAGGCTGAGGTGTGCGGAACACTTGAGCTTAGGAGTTTGAGACCGGCCTGGCCAACATGGTGAAACCCCGTCTCTATAAAAAATGCAAAAATTAGCCCGGTGCGATGGCAGGAGCCTGTAATCCCAGCTACTCAGGAGGCTGAGGCGGGAGGATCACTTGAACCCGGGAGGTACAGCGAGACGTGATCGGGCCACTGCGCTCCTGCCAGAGCAACAGAGCGAGGTCCTGTCACAAACAAACAAAGCACTTATTATACTGGGGAGCCACAGTTTGGGGTGAAATATTTTGATTTCCTTTGTAGAAATATCAGTAAGTTCCCTATTATTTTGTCCTCAGTGGAGAAGACGGTTAATCCCCTCTGGGAAAATGGCCAGCTGAGTTGGGGAAGGAATGAGGATGGAAAATCATTCAGGCTCGTCTTTGGTAGGTACCCAAGCAAGCCGCTCCTCAGGCATTTTCCCCACAACTAGAAATCCGGAGGCTTTGGATCTGGAGAAGAACATGAAGGAAAGGTGCCAGGGAGTACAGTCTAGTTGGCTGATAAATAAGGGCAGCTGGGTCCAGGGCCCTGGCACCTTCTCCCATGTCAAGGTTGACTCATTCACTCAAACAAGTTTATTTGCAGACAAGAACGAAAAGAGGAAAAAGGTGCTATAACTTACCACACACCTCATCTAAAACTTGCATTTACTCCCAGAAAGAAAGTCTGATTTTACCTGAAGCTGAATCTTCTATTCTGGGTGGGGGCTCTGGATTCTGTTGAGAAAGGAGCCACCTTTCCTTTACTCAGTTATCATCCTACAATGGTTCTTTTTTTTTTTTGAGACAGGATCTCATGCTGTTGCCCAGGCTGGACGGCAGTGGTCCCATAATGGCTCAATGCAGCCTCAACCCCCTGGGTGTCAAGTGATCCTCCCAGCTCAGCCTCTCCAGTAGCTGAGACTACAGGCCTGCATCACCATGCCTGGCTAATTGTTTGTATTTTTTGTAGAAACAGGGTTTCACTTTGTTGCCCAGGCTTGTCTGTAACTCCTGGGCTCAAGCGTCCTCTCGTGTCAGCCTCCCAAAGTGTTGGGATTACAGGCGTGAGCCCCTGCACCTGGCCTAGAATTAATGTTGTCTACATACTATAGATGGTATTCAAAACCTAGCTCCAGCCGGGCGCGGTGCGCTATGCCAATCGGGTGTCCGCACTAAGTTCGGCATCAATATGGTGACCTCCCGGGAGCAGGGACCACCAGGTTGCCTAAGGAGGGATGAACTGGCTGGCCCAGGTCAGAAACGGAGCAGGTCAAAACTCCCGTGCTGATCAGTAGTGGGATCACGCCTGTGAATAGCCACGGCACTCCAGCCTGGGCAACATAGCGAGACCCCATCCCTTTGAAATAAACTATAAAAAAATAAAAATAAAAATAAAACCTAGCTCCAGTCCATAGCTTCGTCCGAGCAGCAGGAGAGATTTCTCTGAAGGGTTACAGCCCAAACTGCAATATATACAGTTTTATTATTTTTAAATTACTTTTCTTTTGTATGCTTTTCTTTCACCTACAAAGTGATCAGTGGAGGAAGTGTTTCACGGTGGACTTGGGAAACTGGCCAGATAACACTCACCTTCTAAGTGAGTGACCCAGTTTATGTTTTAGAAAAACATATTGAGAAAAACAGGTGTAGGGAGAGGTGGATTAATTATTGTTTGCCAGTGCAAAGGGCTGGCTTCTCTCTGGCACAGTGAGAAAGTTCAGCTTCAGGACCTTGAACTGTGCCTCTGCTGACCAGGTAGGGGAAGCATGCAGCATGTCTCAGGATGGCTGCACATTTTGTCCACAGAAGAAAACCTGAAGGCATTTGCTGCATTGTAAACAGCTCAGAACAACCCACTCGATACCTTCCCCCGCCATCATCCCAGGGCCTGCCGTCTTCCAAAGTCACATGAGTCACCAGAACCTTTACAGGAAGCACGGCTTGCCCTTCCTCTCCTTCTCCTCCCTCTTCCTTAGCCCCCTTTCCCAAAAGAAACTGTTGTTCCCTCCAGGAAGTAACCTGTTTCCACAAACATTCAACCAGTTCCCTCACAAACAGATGGTAGACTCTTCTCCTGTTCATTTTTTTTTTTTTTTTTTTTGAGACAGAGTCTTGTCTTGTTCTGTCACCCAGGCTGGAGTACAGTGGTACGATCTCAGCTCACTGCAACCTCTGCCTTCCAGGCTCCAGCAATTGTCCTGCCTCAGCCTGTAATTGAAGAGCCTGTAACTGAAATTACAGGCTCACATCACCATACCCGGATAATTTTTTGTATTTTTAGCAGAGACTGGAGTTTCACCATGTTGGCCAGGCTGGTCTCAAACTCCTGACCTCAAGTGATCCGCCCGCCTCAGCCTCCCAAAGTGCTGGGATTACAGGCGTATGCCACCGCACCCAACCTCTTCTCCCATTCTTTTTTTTTTTTGAGATGGAGTCTCGCACTGTCACCCAGGCTGTAGTGCAGTGGCGTGATCTTGGCTCACTGCAATCTCTGCCTCTTGGGTTCAAGCAATTCTCCTTCCTCAGCCTCACTACAGGCGTGTGCCACCACGCTCAGCTAATTTTTTTGTATTTTTAGTAGAGACAGGGTTTCACCATGTTGGCTAGGATGGTCTCCATCTCCTGACTTCGTGATCTGCCCGCCTCAGCCTCCCAAAGTGCTGGGATTACAGGCGTGAGCCACCGTGCCCGGCCTCTTCTCCCATTCTTAATCAACTCTTTGCAGTGCCAAACCACCTTTGCAGTTAGAAAACATTTTTGTTGGCCAGGTGCAGTGGCTCATGCCTGTAATCCCAGCACTTGGGAGAGGGAAGGATCACGAGGTCAGGCAAGTCGAGACTAGCCTGGCCAACATAGTGAAACCCCATCTCTACTAAAAATAAAAACAAAAATTAGCCGGATGTGATGGCACACACCTGTAATCTCAGCTCAAGAGGCCGAGGCAGGAGAATTGCTTTAACCCAGGAGGTGGAGGTTGCAGTGAGCCGAGATTGTGCCACTGCACTCTAGCCTGGGCGACAGAGTGAGACTCCATCTTAAAAAAAAAAAAAAAAAAAAAAAAGCATTTCTGCTGTCAAATTTCATCCTTTCTGCCAGGAGTTAAACTTTGTTGATGGCGCACTACAGAGGCAAAGGCAAGGGAAGGAAACCTGCAAAAGTGTGGTCAGGACTATTTTTAAAAGGCTGACTTTCCGTTTGGTCCTGGTCTGTATCCCAGAGGGAAAGAAGGGCTATTTGAGGAGAGAAGGGAAGTGTGACTTGACCTAAGCCCAAACTGCTGTCCCTCCTTGCTTCAATCCAAGGATTCTTTGGAAGCATTGAGACCGACTACAAAAAGGAGGGAAGGGAAACCAGGTCATCGATTGCACAGCCCTTGCTCAGGCTGGATGTAGACGGGAGAGACGTTGGGACTGGTGGGTAGGAAGTGGGCAGGGGGCAGAAGGTGCTTCTTTGTTTTCCTTAGAAGACAAACAGAAACACTCTCAGGCTGGGCGCAGTGGCTCCCACCAGTAATCCCAGCACTTTGGGAGGCCAAGGCAGACGGAGCACCTGAGGTTGGGAGTTTGAGACCAGCCTGACCAACACGGAGAAACCCCCATCTCTACCAAAAATACAAAATTAGCCGGCGTGGTGGCGCAGGCCTGTAATCCCAGCTACTTGGGAGGCTGAGGCAGGAGAATCACTTGAACCCGGGAGCTGAGATTGTGCCATTGTACTCCAGCCTGGGCAACAGAGTGAAACTGTCTCAAAAAAAAAAAAAAAGAAACACTCTCAAAGATCCCACAGGCAGCCCAGGAAACCATCCCTCCCTCATGGCCATCACCAGGGTTTTAAAAATAAAGTAAATAAAATTAAATAGCTGTGCAACCTTGGCCAAGTCACTGGAATCTCTGGGTTTTGCTTTTGTCAACTGTAAAATAAGACCCAGGGACCCTTACCCTCCTTTCAGCTTTGATATTCTGAGTGGTGGCAGTCCTTTGAACGAAGCTCCAATGAAGGGATGCCTGGCTTCGAATTATCTAACAGAAGTAAAATATTAATGATTCCCAGATAAAAAAGATAAATGTGGTCATATTTTAAAAATTAAAATATTTTCTTTCTTTTTTTTAGGGTTTCTCTCTGTTGCCCAGGCTTGAGTGCAATGGTGAGATCTCAGCTCACTGCAACCTCTGCCTCCTGGGTTCAAGCAACTCTCCTGCCTCAGCCTCCCGAGTAGTTGGGATTACAGGCACGTGCCACCATGCCCAGCTAATTTTTTGTATTTTTAGTAGAGATAGGGTTTTACCATGTTGCCCAGGCTGGTCTCGAACTCCTGAGTTCAGATGATCCCCCCACCTTGGCCTCCCAAAGTGCTGGGATTACAGGTGTGAGCCACTGTGTCCGGCCCCTTTATTTATTTATTTATTTATTTTGAGTCAGGGTCTCGCTCTGTCGCCCAGGCCGAAGTGCAGTGGCACCATCTCGGCTGACTGCAACCTCCTCCTCCCTGGTTCAAGCAATTCTTGTGCCTCAGCCACTGGAGTAGCTGGGATTACAGGCATATGCCACCATAGCCCAACTAATTTTTGGAGTTTTTTTAGTAGAGACAGGGTTTCACCATTTTGGCCAGGCTGGTCTCGATCTCCCGACCTCAGGTGATCTACCTGCCTCAGCCTCCCAAAGTTCTGGGATTACAGGCACGAACCTAAAATATCTTCAAAAGTAACTCACTCACATTGTTAAAAAAAAAAATTGGAGTTTGAAAGAGTATTCTGTGAAGCCAGTCTTCCTCCTACCCCCAATTTCTTCTAAACACCAGGGCAGCCAGAACCCAGCCTGACCTGAGAGGCACCGTGAGTCAGAGAAGCCCCCAGAATTCTCTAGTGAAAGCTCCCCACACAGAAACTGCTGCCATCCAGACTGCAGTCATCCCCTCTACAGTCTTTCATTCCCTTGTTTTCTTCCCCCCGCCGGCCCTTGCCATCGAGTCCTTCAATCAACTCTTTCTTTACGAGCTGGGGAAATTCCATCCCAACCGAAACACCGGTGTTGCACAGTCAGTTATTAGTCCTCCCCTCTTCCCGAGCCAGCTGGGAGAGATAATTAGGAAATTAGTAGTCTTGGCCCCTTGAACCCACACCATACCCCCTCTGAGAGATCTCAGATGAGGACCTTGACTCAGAGAAGGGAAGAGGTGAGGCCCAGAATTGTCATGAAAACAAACAGTGAGGCTCCTAGGTCCCCGGGCCTGGGGGTGGCTATGGAGCTATTCTGGGCTGTGAAAACACAGCAGTGCTCTGCTGGCAAGTAAACAGCCGCCTGTCCCGACAGCGTCTGTCTCCCTGACGGTGCCTGATCTCCAGTCAGCAGGCCAGAGAGACAGGGAGAGGGGCAGGGAGAGTCTAGCGTGCCTCCCTCCTTTAGGGTGGAAGGGAACAGCAGTGTTTGTTTTATTTTTAACATTTCATTCACTCTAGTGGGTGGAAAGACAGGCCAGCACCAGGGTCGTGTAAGTCCAGGGGATCTCTCCAGCCTTGCATCCCAGAGAGCAGAATGCCTGTTGCTCCCTCCTCAAAGCCTGGGACTGCAGTGATCGCTTCGGCAGCACAGGGACTAAAACTGTAGTGGCACAGGGAGGGTGAGCGTGGGCTCTGCACAAGGATGACATGGAAATTCTTGAAGCATTCCAATAAAAATTAAATAAGAAATAATAAGCCGGGCGCGGTGGCTCACGCCTGTAATCCCAGCACTTTGGGAGGCCGAGGCGGGTGGATCACAAGGTCAAGAGATCGAGACCATCCTGGTCAACATGGTGAAACCCCGTCTCTACTAAAAATACAAAAATTAGCTGGGCATGGTGGCACGTGCCTGTAGTCCCAGCTACTCGGGAGGCTGAGGCAGG
>PVKV010042990.1:0-10350 GCA_004027835.1 Alouatta palliata | reverse complement strand
GCTGGAGTGCAATGGCGCGATCTCGGCTCACCGCAACCTCCGCCTCCTGGGTTCAAGCAATTCTCCTGCCTCAGCCTCCCGAGTAGCTGGGACTACAGGCACGTGCCACCATGCCCAGCTAATTTTTGTATTTTTAGTAGAGACGGGGTTTCACCATGTTGACCAGGATGGTCTCGATCTCTTGACCTTGTGATCCGCCTGCCTCGGCCTCCCAAAGTGCTGGGATTACAGGCGTGAGCCACTGCGCCCAGCCATCTTCCCTTGTTATAAGCCCCTGGCTGGCTGGGACACAAGCCTTTGTTCTTCCTCCAGATAAAACAGGGACTGACTTAAATCCCCCACGAGTAGCACCAACACCCTCATCCATGGAAATCACAGACCAAGCCCTTAGCACCTGTATTATGTACCCAGCCAGTGCCAGGCTCAAGGAGATGCCCAAGAAATAGCGCTTACATAGGTGAGTGACTCACAGGGGAAGGAGACTTGTATCTGCATAGAGATGCTGAAATTCTTACACTATTAAGAAAAGTCTGGAGAAATAGTAGTTTATCTTAACCTTATTGTATACATTTAGAAATTCAGCATGGGGACTACCAGAAAAATCTGGGATAAATAACATTTCCCTTTTTTCATAATTAAAAAGTCTTCAGAAAAATGCCATTTTCCCCTTTAGGATCTTTAAGACACTAACCTGGGTTTCCTCTAGTCTTTGGGTCTAGCCTGGCCTGCCATTTTCTTCACTGTGCAGTTAGGCAAATATGACCAGTTCAGGAGTCACTTACCAGAAAAGAACATACAGAAGATCAAAGGGCCACCCCGACCTTCTAGAACTTGCCATCCTGTTTGAAATAAGGGTTGTTCATGTGCACACAAAGCAACATGTATAGCAGTATCCAAGATGGTGAAACCCTGTCTCTACTATAAAAATAAAAAATTTAGCTGGGCGTGGTGGTGGGCACCTATAATCCCAGCTCTTCAGGAGGCTGAAGCAGAGAATTGCTTGAACCCGGGAGGTGGAAGCTGCAGTAAGCTGAGACTGTGCCACTGCACTCTAGCCTGGGTGACACAGCAAGACTCTGTCTCAAAAAAAAAAAAAAAAAAAAAGTGACATCCCTTCGACCAAAGGTTTTTTTTTTTATTATTTTTTTTAACAGACTCCGTCACCCAGGCTGGAGTACAGTGGCCTGATCTCAGCTCACTGCAACCTCCGCCTCCCCAGTTCAAGAGATATTCTCCTGTCTCAGCCTCTTGAGTAGCTGGGATTACAGGCACGCGCCATGATGCCCAGCTAATTTTTGTATTTTTCATTAGAGATGGGGGTTTTGCCATGTTGGTAAGGCTGATCTCAAACTCCTAACCTTGTGATCTGCCTGCCTCGGTCTCCGAAAGTGTTGGGATTACAGGCATGAGCCACCGCACCCGGCCCAACCAAAGATTTTAAGTAACCAGGGACTAAATGAGACGTCCGGACCACGTACCCTAGGGCAGAAGTGTTCAAGCTTTAGTTGTAGACCAGCGGTTCTCAAATTCTTTGGCTTCATAACCCTTTTACACTCCTCAATGTTATTAAAGACGCTAAAGTGTTCAGCTTATACTGGTTATGGCAGTCAACACTTACCATGTTATAAATTAAAAGTAAGAAATTTTTAGAACACAAGAATACACACACACACATTCCACTTGCTACCAGAGTAACATCACTGCATGTCATGTAGCCTCTGGAAAATTCCGTCATATACTACTAAGAGAATGAATGTAGGAGAAAAGGAAATAACACACTGGTATTATGAAACTAGTTGAGCTGTCATGGACTTTCTCTTTTTTGAGACAGTCTCACTTTGTTGCCCAGGCTGGAGTGCAGTGGTGCGATCTTGGCCTCAGCTCAAGGGGCCTGGAGGTCTCTGCACAGAGAGCTGTCTAAACATCTTACCCAGGGAACCAGAGTGAGAGTGGGCTCCTGCCAGGTGGAATTGTTCACAAAAATGAGTGAGAAAATATGTATGTGCGTCTATGAATTACAAACTCCACGGGTTTCCACAGAACATGGCTTTTACATAATCTAAATTCCTTCTCTTTGAGACTCCTTCCTGAACTCATCCCCAGACCCTCCCTGAGTGGAGCTGGTCATACTAAGTCTGCCTGTGCCTCTAGTTGCTACCATTTCTTTTACAGGTGCCACTGTTTCTTTTAAAGGTTGTGTCCCAGTTAAGATTTCACTGGCAGTAGGACTACATGCTGGTTTCCAGGGCAGTCAAGAGCAGAGCATGCACAGTGGGTCTTTGGTGGACAATTTAACTCTGTTTCTGGCACCCCTCACTTTTGTGGTAAAAGACCAGAGGAGCCATTCTATAATTCTGCCTGCTTTCCCACCTTGTTTTGCTTTTCTCCCAAGGCCTAGCTGATTGCAATTCTTTCTGGATTTAGTAACTTGCTTTTATTCCTACCCACAAATCTTGATGCTTTTTTCCCTACTGGACCATACCCTTCCACTCTGAGCACCCTTTCTAACCAGAAGACTGGATGAGTATGGTTCACTGCTCACCCAAGGTCACACAGTTCTTCCCTGGGGGAGCCATCGTTGGAACTCTGAGTCCAAGGCCTGTGCTTTGCTTTTCTGAGACAGCACCTCACTCCGTAACCCAGGCTGGAGAACAGTGTGGCACAATCATGGCTTACTGCATCCTCAAACTCCAGGGCTCAAGTGATCCTCCCACCTCAGCCTCCCAAGTAGCTGGGACCACAGGCATGTGCCACCACATTCAGCCAATTATTTTTTGTAGAGATGGGGTCTTCCTATGTTGCCCAGCTGGTCTCAAACCTCTGAGCTCAAGCAGTCTTCCCACCTTGGCCTCCCAAAATTCTGGGATTAAAAGTGTGAGCCACCGTGCCCAAAAAGCCTGTGCTTTTAATCATTTTCTCCAATTCAACAAATATTTAGGAATGTGATAGTCTACTCTGTCAGCCTTTCAACCTCTAGTATCTTTCTCTCAAAATGTATAAATCTATTTTTTAAAAAAATTAAAAGATTCTGGCATCCTCTCCAGAAAGGAAAAATTAAAAAAAAAAAAAAAACAAAAAAAAAAAACATGCATAGAACTCAACAGCTAGAATCTTGTAAACTCCTTTAATGGGCAAGAGCTCCCTCCATCTAACATATCCAAATCCTCTGACCCATCTCTTTCCAAGACCATTAACCTTCTCCTTAAAATAATACCAGCTATGTTCAAGTATCTTCTTCCTACTAGAACCTATACTAAGTGCTTGGCATACTTTATTTAGCACAACCACCATATGAGGTAGACACTCTTATCCCCACTTTACAGGTACAGAAACTAAAGTACAGAGGTCACAACTACTTAGAATCAAATCCAAAGCACCCACATTCAGAGTTAGTGCTCTTCTATACTATGGATACATCGTTTCATTTTTAATTTCCGTGTCTTTATGATATGGTTTCTACTTCCACCACTCATTTCACATTTACGACATTTGAGTTTGGGGTGCCTGCTGTGCCACCTAAAAGTATCTTAAAGGTCTTTTTTTAATGACATCCTGGAAGAATTTCCTGCGTCAGGACATTTAATATTTAACTAAGTAAAATATGTAATAAGGAAGCTATAAAATGTCTTTGGAATATGCTTACAAAAGTCAGGCTTTCTTGGGGAAAAGTTGAGCTCAAGCATCCCTGGGAAGTCACTACTTGTCAGAGCCAGGAAAGCTCCCTTTGACAGTCTCACTTCGTTATCATTCACACTTATGATCAGAGTTGTCTAAGGCTGCCATGGGAACAAGCTTCACTACCCAACAAGGGATATTCATAAAACTCTGTACTAGGATTTCAACATACAAAGATACCCACAACGTACAGTTAAATACACACTAGTCAGGCAGTTCTGCCTGCCCAGGAAGAGAGTAAAAAGCCAGCCCTAACTGGAGCCAGTTTCTCCTCCCTGCCGCTGTCCTCAAGGCGCACCTGAATCATAGGAGCAGACACTGGCATTCTCTGTCTGCAAGAGGCAGCTCTTACCACACTCTAGGTTGGAGAAAATAACTGAGATAAATGAGTTTACTGCAAAACATAGAACCTTTATGAATCTTCCAAAAATCTGCAGTGTTTCACAAATATATCTGACTCCTTTCTCTTACAACACCAATTAACATCTCGTTTAACTAACGTCTTGGGAAGTTATACAAGACTCATTCTGTTTATGGTTTTTGTTTTTATGCTAGTGTTTGGAGGCTGAGGATGCACTCCACCATAGAAAACGACATTCAATGCCCATCAAAAACCAACCAAACAAAAAAACATACAAAGCCATTTAGCCCATAATGTACCTGAAGCTGCACAACGAGAAAATACATCCCGAGCTTCAACTGAACAGGGTGCCACGGGCCCATTTTCTCCAGCTGTGACCCTTTGGACAGCTCTCTCTGGTCTCAACCATGCCTTTGAGAAAGGGACCCATTACGAGGGTTGCTCTGGGCCAGGTGTTCCTATGCAGGAATTAGAGAGCGGCTGACTAGGTTCTAGAAAAGAAAGTGTCGTGGTTATCCTCCCATTTAAAATTTTCACAATAAACTTGTTTGTATTCAAGAAGCTTAGGAACAGGTTAGTGTTCACTGAAGCTAAGTTCTAGTTCTTTTCCATTTGAGAAAATGGTAAAAAGGTCTTGCCCAAGCCATAACAGCAATAATTTACATGCTATTCATAACAGCTCAAAAAGAAATCAGTCAAAGCAGGCTTTCACGGATTTCTTCAGTAAAGAATACAAAAATAAATACATATGGGATACCTTAAGAAAAACCAATCGCTTTATTTTTCTTCAATATATATTTAGAAAATTGGTCTCAGGTTTCATGAGACAGACCAGACGACTATGTACAAAATCAAGAGTTCTAAACCAGTAAGAAACAGGGCACAATGAAGCATACATCCCCAGGGGCCACGCAGCCTAGGACCTTCCCATGAGTGAGGAAGCAAGGTCTTTGATGGTTTTCGAGTTCAGCTGAGGGATCGTGCTGATCTTCAGAAGTTTGCTGCTTGCATACTTATTCTTGATGGCCTGCAGAAGTCATTTGTGATTAAATACATGTAAGGAACTCCCACTAATACCTTATTCCTTATCTAATCCACAAGTACCAAAGATCCAGGGCCACAATCATCATCACAATGATGATTCCCAATCGCTGGAACCAGTGAAAGCTCTGGGCTCATAACATGTACCTGACCATTTCCTTCCATCCCCATAAATGAATAAAACCCGCTGGGGCTGGGTGTCATGGCTCATGCCTGTAATCCCAGCATTCTGACAGGCAGGGGCAGCAGATCACAAGGTCAGGAGATCAAGACCATCCTGGCTAACACAGTGAAACCTTGTCTCTACTAAAAATACAAAAAATTATCTGGGCTTGGTGGCACACGCCTGTAGTCCCACCTAATTGGGAGGCTAAGGCAGGAGAATCACTTGAACCCAGGAGGCGGAGATTGCAGTGAGCCAAGATCACACCACTGCACTCCAGCCTGAGCCACAGAGCAAGACTCCATCTCAAAAAAAAAAAAAAAAAGAAAGAAAAAGAAAAAAAGAAAGAAAGAAAAAGAAAAAAAGAAAACTCAGCTCGTAGTACAGGTGATGGGGAACAAATGATTTCAAGGTCCAAGTAGCAGGCTTCCTCTCACAGGCTACCAGAGGGATGGGAGCAGGGAGCTGTGTTTATGATACCTAAGTGCCATCAGGACATAATAGATTCACCAGGCCTGGTAGCAATAACTGACGATAAAAGATGGTGGCAAATAGTGCTTAACAAATCTCAGACAGTCCTCTCAAGACTACACACACATTACGCTTCCATGAAGCAAATTATGTTGTGAGGACACTTGAGACTCTTCTGAGGTTCAAATGCCTTGCTCTTTGCCACCACACACTTGGTGAGCTCTGACGTTTGGTGTCACACAAGCATAGGACAGCACTAAGTCTCCTCTGGCTCCTACTCATAGGTGGGCCATGCAGAGATAGACACTATACCCTAAGGATGCCCCCTGAATGGGCATTTTCCCAATTCACCATGCTTGCTAATTAGGTGTTTTTTGCATCACTGCCTCAAAAGACCCTGGACAAAGGCCCTGGGTAACATCACCAGAATACTCAATACTTCCACACTGCCATCTCAGTGGGCCCTCTCTCTTATCAGTCACATGCAGACCAGCCTTCCCTGCTTGCAAAGTGCCCTCCCTGGGATGCTGGGATGAGCACAGAGTAAATCAATACACCGAGTGACTGGCTGACTGGGAACTGGGCCTAGACATGGCTAGCCTATCAACCTGTTTCAAACAAAGTTTGCTTTCAGGGTTTATCACTATGTACCATATCATACTGTACTGGAAAAATATACAGGATAGAGGATTTGTATTAAAACTCTCACATATGATATTAATATATTTACATGAGAACACACACACATACCCCACATACACGCAAAACCCATAACCTAATCCTATCCACAGCTAAAGAAATAATAGTACTTACGATGAATTTGGTTAAGTTTTCGTTCACTTTCACCACATTTTTGGCCATGTGCTGCATGACTTCCAGTACTTCATTCTCTGTGTATCCTGTGTAATACTGCTGCTTTAAGTTCTGAAACACAACACAAAAAGCAGACATACATGACTGAGGGGCAAGAGAAGGCCTCTGCTTCTTTAGACCACATCTTGTACATGACATTACTTATGTAAAAGCTGTAAAAATATTCTTACCTAATGGAAATTCAATTAAAGCCGTCACCACTCCACAGTACCAGCAACACGAAAGCATCCAGTAAATACAAGATGATTCTGGCCCTGAGACCAGACTAAATTAAGACATTGTGAAGCTATTAGCTAAATCAAGTGCCAAAGGTCCCACAAGATCTTTTAAAGAGAATGCAAAGGTAGGAGTACTTCAAGTAACAACACTGAAAGTGGATGAAAAAAGAGACAGTTAAAACAAAGTGCCCCCTTTACAGTGCTGGCCACATCTCACACAACCCTGCATCAAAGCCCTGCCCAGTTGTGTCTGTTGGAAGCTCAAGAGCCCAAACAACCATACTGTCGGTCAGAGAAAGATGTTCAGAAATAAGAAATAAAACTGTGCTACAAGCAACAGTCTATCAAATCCAGAAGAACTAAGACTACCTACGATTCTCTTTGTAAGGCTGGTTGCCTCACCGGGAGCTCAGACACGCCCATCCCTCTCCGCGCCTGGAAACTCCACACCAGGATCTGCACTCAACACCCATCTCTGCACTTGACACCCACCTCTGCACTCGACACCCGCCTCTGCACTCGACACCCGCCTCTGCACTCGACACCCGCCTCTGCACTCGGCACCTGCTTCTGCACTCAGCACCTAGCTCCGCCACGTGGCTTCCCCAACGCCCACTTCTGCACTCCACACCAGAATCTGCACTCGACACCTGCCTCTGCACTCGGCACCTGCCTCTGCACTCGGCACCTAGCTCTGCACACAGCTCTCCGGACAGCCCTGGCTGATGCAACCCTGGCCGGCTCTTGCACCAGAAAAACCCGCCCAATAACCTGCCAACCAATAGCGGACTGCCCCGTCTCCATCCCGCTCCCCTGCAACCAATTAGAACACCCAGCCACTCCTTGCTCTCCCAAAGCTATAAAAACCCCTCCTCTGGGGAAGCCAGCATGACTTCTCTGGCCCCCCTTCCCCGGACCACAGAACCTTGCCCGGGAGCTTAATAAATTGGCATTTAATTTTCCTATGCTGATCTCAGTTTCCTCTTTTTAAACTCGGCAATAACCCTTAAATTTGGTGCCGAAACCCAGGAGGAGTTGTAAGACCCCTCCTGGGGGAAACTCACTCCTCCACCGTAAGCCAGAACAGGGAACCACTCCATCACAAGGTAAGGCTTCTGTTGCCCACAGCCCCTCCCGCTGCTTGCCTCGTGGACTCCCTGCTCATAATCGCGGCCACGTCAGGGACTCCCTCTCCTTTCTCGCCATGGGCCCGGGGCCCCAGCCTCCTCTTGAGGAACTAAGCGTAGAAGAGATGTCCCTACACTCGTCTTCTCCTGTGAGGGGTTTCTCAGGGTCAGAATTCTGAGGGAGACGTCCCCACCTTCCTCAACCCTCTCATATCATCCCCACCTTCCTGAACCCTCTCGCATCCTCCGGTGTTTGGTAGCGTGGCCCAGGACACTGAGCCACTCTTCCAACCATCTCTGCAGCAGCGGCTGAGGTTTGGGTAATCAGAAGCCCCGTTTGCAAACCCAGGCCCTGCCTAACAGCAGGACCAAAGCCCCATCTTACACTACTAAAACATCTATCTCAAATCAGCCCTTTGGCATATAAGCTCCTGTTAATTAAGTAACTGTACTTTCAGTTTCTCTTCCTACCCCTGGCACGAGTGAGTGAGTGAGTGAGTTTATGTGTAGTCCCATGGCCTAACGGCTACGGGGCTTGTGTGGGCCTCAACCCACGGTTCCACAGGGACATCATAAGGCATAACAGTGATTTACCTCAGGACTGACTGAAAGTTCTCATGTGACCAGGCCCGGGGGTTATATGGGTACACCTTAGCCAAGACGCCCTGACACATTCCTCTAGGGATGTGGCCGGAAAGGCATCAGACTGGTCTCCTATCTGGGGGGCACCCATCCTTTGTCCATCAATCCTATATGTGTTTCTGTCTTTATTGTAGATTTGCCAGTTTTGTTAGACTCCTGTGAGCCGACGTACAGTGGTCTAGGCCTGCTTCCCTTGAAGTAACAGATATTCTACAGTGGGTAACAGACCACTGGCTACAGGGAACCTTTACTGAATTCATGCCCCTAGAAATAACCCTGTTCTCCTTTTTCCTCCTACTCTTCTTCTACCACTAAAACCTCACTTCCTAGCTCTGTCTCTTTTTCACTTCCCCTAATTCTTCCATGTGGCAAATAGCTCTAGCCCTGTCTCTTTTTATTTTTTTCTCATTATAATCATTGCAGCCTGTAAGTTCTCTCAGCCACCTCCTCCAGGAAAAGAGTTCTTCTACCCGTGTTGGGTATAATAACACACACACACACACACACACACACACACACACACACACACACACACACACATGAATATGGGTAATCAGAAATCTCACCCAGACCCCAAGTCGCGACTAGGAAGCCTAGCCAAAAATCTACCCAAACTGGGTCTCTCTATAAAAAAGAAACCGCTACTCTTCCTCTCCACCTTGGCCTGGCCACAGTATTCTTTAGACAACCAGTCCAAGTGGCCTCCAGAGGGCATACTTAACTTTAATATCCTAACAGACTTAGACAACTTTTGCCAAAGGAATGGCAAGTGGGTGGAGGTTCCCTACATTCAGGCTTTCTGGCATCTCTACTCCCACCCAAACCTCTGCTCCTCCTGCAATACTGCCCAGGTACTCCTAGCAAAAAACTCCCCCACACTCCCTTCGGCCCCTTTGCCAACCTCCTCCTCCTTCTCCGACCCCAATCTGGCTGAAGAGCTCTCCCTACCCCCTACCCGACCCACTAATCCCTTGCCTTATGCGGACCCCCAACCCCCTCCTGCTCCTCCTCTTCCAGGTTCCAACCTGACCTCTCCTGTTGGCGCTCACATTCGCTCGCACTGCACTTTCAATGACGAAACCCTTCTCCTTTGTCCTCTCCGTGAGGTGGATAGAGTGGAGGGTGTTGTCCGAGTGCACTCTCCCTTCTCCCTCTCCGATCTATCAGCCATTGAAAAACGCCCAGGGTCATTCTCCACCAATCCTACTGCTTACACCAAAGAATTTCTTTACCTCACCCAGGCGTATGACCTTACCTGGCATGACACCTATGTAATCCTGTCCTCCACCCTTACTCCAGACACGGTGACTGCATTCTCACAGCGGCCTGAACACACGCCGATCAGGTACATCTCACAAACAATCAAATGCCGGAAGGCGCGGTGGCGGTCCCTGAGGCCGACCCTAATTGGGACTATCAGGCTGGTCAAGATGGCCGCCGCCACTGAGACCAAATGCTACAGTGCCTCCTAGCAGGCATGCAGAGCGCAGCTCAAAAGGTGGTTAATTATGACAAGTTAAGGGAAATAACTCAGGGTCCTGATAAAAACCCAGCCGCCTTCCTTGACCAATTAACTAATGCTATGATCCTCCATACCCAGCTGGATCCGGCCTCCTTAGCAGGGGCTACAGTCCTAGCCACCCACTTCATCTCCCAGTCAGCAGCTGATATAAGGAGGAAACTTAAAAATGCTGAAGAAGGCTCCCAAACTCCCATATGGGACATGGTAAACATGGCATTTAAAGTTTTTATTTTTTTTTTTTTTATTTTTTTTTTTTT
>PVKV010042989.1:0-10353 GCA_004027835.1 Alouatta palliata | reverse complement strand
TCAAGAGCATCCTGGTCAACATGGTGAAACCCCGTCTCTACTAAAAATACAAAAAAATTAGCTGGGCGTGGTGGTGCACGCCTGTAGTCCCAGCTACTTGGGAGGCTGAGGCAGGAGAATTGCTTGAACCCGGGCAGCGGAGGTTGCAGTGAGCTGAGGTCACGCCATTGCACTCCAGCCTGGCGCCTGGTGACGGAGTGAGACTCTGTCTCAAAAAAAAAAAGTATTTTCTTTAATCTTTATACATTTATGATATATGATTTCTTATTTTCCAGGAATTTTGCTTAGCTTTGTTTTGAATGATTAAAAAAGGAAATACAGCACCTTTTTTCAGTACTTCACCAAGGTAATCTAGTTATTATTCTTCTCTTTACCAAGTAATTGACTTGGGACAGACAGCTTGCCAGGCCTGCTGCCACCTGTCAGCATTGCATCCCTACATTCAACCATATTTGCAAAGTAATGATTACCTCTTTTATTAAATTTCTTTTACATCTTTTTTTTCCTAAATGAGTGCATGACAGTTAATTTTCCTGTGCACTTGCATGTCTCAAGAAGGTTTAAATTCTTTTTATATTGCTTGATATTTAAGTTTATAATCACAAAATTATTTATACTCAGAACGTTTAAGACTCCTTTGTTTTATAACATCCTGTCAAAATGATGAGAAGTCAGATCGTCCTTTAGGGAAAATTTGATTTTGACTGGCATCAGCCTTTCCAACAGTAATGTTGGAGACAAGAATAAAATGAAGTAATATTTTTCAAGGAATAAAAGGAAACAAATTTTAATTCTTGAATTATTTGCATCCAAAATATTTTAACTTTGAAAGCACAGGAAAGGGTGTTATAAAATAAGGCCTCAAAAGTTTTATTTCCAAAAAAATCCCTTTGAAATTTCCTAGATGACATACTTCAGTAAGAAGAGAAATAAACCATGGTATTAGAATTGAGAGTTCAAGGATCAGTGGTAGTGGTGTTTATCATACCCTAAAAAATACGTGAAAACACATAACATCTTGGAAGCAACCCCAAGTAAACTTCAGAAAGTATCCCCTTCAGCAAAGTGCTGCTGTAACAGAGAAAGCAAAACCAGAGATGGCAAGAGGAGGCTAGAGTACGTATTAGGTTTGCTGAGATATTAATTTTGATACATGTAGGAAACTAGAAACTTAACGTAAATAATGATATAACCACAATTACAATGTTAAAATTTTCCAGATTTCAAACAAATGGGAAAAGATTTGATCTATAGAGAGGTACAAATATAGAGGAAAAAAGAAACAGTAAAGAAAATGTGAAAAATCATAAAATGAGATGACAGAAATAAGTCATAATGGAACAATAATTACATAAATCAAAGATTAAGATTGTCAGGTAAAATTTTTAAGTGTCAAAAAAACACGCAATATAACCTATCTAAAATAAGTTAACAGAAAAAAAAATATAGCAGGAAAATATGAATGAAAAGAGCTAGGTCCAAATTTTGATAAAAATTTGAATTCAAGTTGACAATATCCTAAAGAAGGAAAAGTCCGTAGACCAATAGAAGAAACAGCAGATGCAGAGGTGTGCTCACGAACATGTGTGCTCATGACTAGTCATACAAACTCAAATTCCCATTAAGGTTGTATACAAACATTATACATCGATGTAAGAACTCAGAAGCTCATCAACATTTGTGATAACTAATGGTCAATTACACGGTAGTTTTTGAATAAAATCCAATAGAGCAAATACTGGACTCATACCCCAATCCACCGTTAGAGTATTTCTTCAATATGTACCTGTTCTTGGAGGAACTGTGCAAAATGTATAGCGGGCACTAGCCAACATGGCTATTGAGTGTTGGAATGTGGCTTATTCGAATTGAGATATGCTGAAAGGATAGGTTACGCATTGGATTTTGAAGACTTAGTATGAAATAAAAGTAAAATAATTCATTAATATTTTTAATATTGATGACTGTACAAATGATACTTAAGATATACAGTCATCCTGTGTTATATGTGAGGCATTGGTTCCAGAAACTCCACCACTCTGTATTTACCAAAATCTATGTATGCTCAAGCCCTGAAGTCAGCCCTCAAGAATCTGTATATATGAACATTTGGCTGTCTTTGTACATGCGTTTTACACCCTACAAATACTTTAGTTTCAGCCTGTGTTTGGTTGAAAAAAATCCCTTTATTAGCAGACCTGCACAGTTCAAACTTACGTTGTTCAAGGGTCAACTGGGTTTGATTTCTGAAAACATAGTTATTAAAATGACTTTCACCTAAAAATAATGTATAATGTACATTGATGTATAATGTATAACATATATTGATCAATAAGAAGAAAATTCCTTTAAGCCCACTTGGAGCATTAAGACAGATTTACCATGTGAATCCCTAAATGAATCCTGAGTTAATTCTGTAAAGGAATGTAGAATGAGATCATAAATGAATATTGTATGGCATTCAAAGCTCCCCCTCTATATGATTCAGAATAGACTTGAGTCTCCATGGTTCTGGAGTGAAAGGGAGGAGAAAGGAAAGGTGCATTCAGACAAAGAAAATGTGTACAGAACACACTAGGGATATCAAAAGAGGCTGCTCATGGCCAGGCATGGTGACTCATGCCTGTAATCCCAGCACTATGAAAGGCCAAGGCAGGTGGATCGCCTGAGCTCAGGAGTTCAGGACCAACCTGGGCAAAAAGGTGAAATCCCATCTCTACCAAAAATACAGGAAATTAGCTAGGCATAGTGGCACATGCCTGTGGTTCCAGCTACATGGGAGGCTGAGGTGGGAGAATTGCTTGAGCCCAAAAGGCAGAGGTTGCAGTGAGCCCAAATCCTGCCACTGCACTCCAGCCTGGGCAGTAAAGTAAAACCCTGTCCCAAAAAAAGGTTGCTCTTCTCAAACCCAAACTCAGGTTCTGGGACTTGACCTCAAGTCCCACTTCAGACCCTAAGGTCCCTAAAGGGTCAGTGACTTAGTTCAGCCTACACCACTCCTGGCTTCTGGTTGTAGCACAAGTTTCTAAACTTATGCAAACAGTGAGAACTGTCTATTTTGACAAAATAGGAAGAAATGGAGTCAAGGCAACATATAAAAGATATTTTTGCCAGCTTTATTAAGAAAAAAATTGTATATATTTAAGGTGTGCAGTGTGGTATTTTGATGTACATATACATTGTGAAGTGATAATTGCCACGATCAAGCTAACATATTCATCTCCTCACTTGGTTATCTTTTTTATTTGTTTGTGTGGTGAACACTTGAGATCCACTCTTTCAGCAAATTTCAAGCATAAATTATTATTGACTTTAGTCACTATGCTGTACATTAGATCTCCAGAACTTATTCATCTTATAACTGAAAGTTTGTACCTTCTGACAAACATTTTTTGTTTTCCCCCAACTCCCAGGTCCTGGTAAACACCGTTTTACTCTGTTACCATGAGTATGACATTATTTTTAGTATGCATATAAATGAAATCATGCAGGATTTGCGTGTGCGTGCCTGGCTATTTTACTCACCATAATAACCTCCAGGTTTACTCATGTTGTTACAAATGGCAGTATTTCCTTATTTTTAAGGGCTAAATGATATTTCATTGCATGTGTGTGTGTGTCTCTCTGTGTCTCTGTGTGTGTGTGTGTGTGTGTGTAAGACATTTAATGCCTCCACTCTTCTGTTGATGGACACAGGTAGTTTCCATAACTTGGCTGTGTAAGTAGCACTGCAATGAACTTGTAAGAATATATAACTCTTTGAGATAGTGATTTTCTTTACTTTGGCTATATACCCAGATGTGGGATTGCTGGATTATGTGAGAGTTCCATTTTTAATTTTTTGAGGGAACTCCACACTGTTGTCTGTAATGGCTGTACTAATTCACATTCCCATCGGCTATCAACTAAGCACAAGAGTTTCTTTTTCTCAATATCCTCAGCAAGATTTGTTACCTTTTTATTGTCATAATAGATATCCTAATAGGTATAAGGTGATATCTCATTGTGCATTTTCCTGATTAGTGATGGCAAACATATTTTTATTAGTATATATCAGCTGTCATTTGTACGTCTTTTTAGAAATGTATCTCTTCAGGTCTGATATGATCTGCCAGTGTCCCCACCAAAATCTCATCTTGAATTGTAGCTCCCATAATTCCCATGTGTTGTGGGAGGGACCCAGTGAGAGATAGATGAGTTATGGGGACAGTTTTCCCCATTCTGTTCTTACGGTAGTAAACAAATCTCATGAGATCCAGTTGTTTTATAAGGGGATTCCTTTCTCACTTGACTTTCATTCTGTCTTGTCTGCTGCTGTGTAATATATTTCTTTAGCCTTCCACCATGAGTGACACCTCCAGTGAGTCCACTAAACCTCTTTTTCTTTATAAATCACACAGTCTTCAGTATGCCTTTCTTAGCAGCATAAAAACAAATGAATATGGTGAATTTATACCAGTAGAGTGGTGTGCTGCTGTAAAGATATCCAAAATGTGGAACTAACTTTGGAACTGGGTAACAGGCAGAGGTTAGAACAGTTTGGAGGGCTCAGAAAAAGACTGAAAAATGTGGGAAAGTTTGAAACTTCCTAGACACTTGTTGAATACCTTTGACCAAAATGCTAATAACGATATAGACAATGAAATCCAGGCTGAGGTGGTCTCAGATGAAGATGAGAAACTTGTTGGGAACCGGAGTAAAGGAGAATCTTTCTATGTTTTAGCAAAGAGATTGGTGGTATTTTGCTCCTGCCCTAAAGATTTGTGGAACTGTGAACTTGAATAAGATGATTTAGGGTACCTGGCAGAAGAATTTTGTAAGCAGCAAAAAATTCAAGAGGGGACTTACATGCTGTTAAAACACTCATTTTTTGTTTGTTTGTTTGTTTACATTTGGAACATTCAGAGTTTAAACCAACTTAAAATAGGTTTCTTTACACTAGACTTTTCAGCAAAAAATATGGAATGGTTCATGAATTTGCGTGTCAGGAAACAGAGCAAAAATCTTTGGAAAATCTGGAGTTTGATGATGTGATAGAAAAGAAAAACCAATTTTTCTGAAGGGAAATTCAAGCCAGCTGCAGAAATTTACATAAGTAACAAGGAGTCAAATGTTCATCACCAAGACAATGGGGAAAATGTCTCCAGGACATGTCAGAGACTTTTGCAGCAGCACCTCCTATCACAAACCTGGAGGCCTAGGAAGAAAAAATGGTTTCATGGGTCAGGTTCAGGTCCTCCCTGCTGTGTGCCACCTACGGACTTGGTGCCCTGCATCCCAGCCACTCTAGACATGGATAAAAGCAGCCAAGGTACAGCTTGGACTGTGTCTTCAGAGGGTGCAAGTACAAAACCTTGGCAGTTTCACATGGTGTTGAGCCTTTGGGTGCACAGAAGTCAAGAACTGAGGTGTGGGAACTCTGCCCAGATTTCAGAGGCTGTATGGAAATACCTAGATGTCCACACAGAAGTTTGCTTCAAGGGTGGGGCCCACATGGCAAACCTCTGCTAGAATAGTGCAGAAAAGAAATGTGGGGTTGAAGCCCTCACACAAAGTCCCCACTGGGGTACTGCCTACTGGAGCTGTGAGAAGAAGCTCAATCCTCTGGACTCCAGAATTGTAGATCCACCAATAGCTTGCACCATGCACATGAGAAAGTCATGGACACTCAATGCTAGCCCTTGAATGCAACCAGTAGGAGGTTATACCCTGCAAAGTCACAGGGGTGGAGCTGCCCAAGGCTGTGGCAGCCCACCTCTTGCATCAGTGTGACCTGGATATGAGACACGAAGTCAAAGGAGTCCATTTTGGAGCTTTAAGATTTGACTGCCCTGCTGGATTTTGGACTTGGGGCCTGTAGTCCTTTGTTTTGGCAAATTTTTCCCATTTGGAACAGGCATATTTACCAACTGCCTGTACCCACATTGTATGTGAAAAGTAACTAACTTGCTTTTAACTTTATGGGCTCATAGCTGGAAGGGACTTGTCTGTCTCAGATAAGACTTTGGACTGTGGACTTTTGAGTTAATGCTGAAATGAGTTAAGATGTTGGGGGACTGTTGGGAAGGCATAATTGGTTTTGAAATATAAAGGCATGATATTTGGGAGGGGCCAGAGGCAGTCCCCATCCAAATCTCAATTTGAATTGTAGTCCTCTAATTCCCACATGTTGGGGAGGAACCAGGTGGGAGATAACTGAATCATGGGGGCTGATTCTCACATACTGTTCTCGTGGTAATAAATAAGTCTCACAAGATCTGATCGTTTTCAAAGGGATTTCCCCTTTCACTTGGCTTTCATTCTATCCTGCCTGCTGTCATGTAAGACATGCCTTTCACCTTCCACTGTGATTGTGAGGCCTCCCTACGTGGAACTGTGAGTCCTTAAACCTCTTTCTTTCTTCCTTTTTTTTTTTTTTTTTTCTTTTGATAGAGTTTCACTCTTGTTGCCCAGGCTGGAGTGCAATGGTGTGATCTTGGCCCACTGCAACCTCTGCCTCCCAGGTTCAAATGATTCTCCTCTCTCAGCCTCCTGAGTAGCTGGAATTACATGCATCTGCCACCATGCTTGACTAATTTTGCATTTTTTACTAGAGACATTTCTTCTCCATGTTGGTCAGGCTGGTCTTGAACTCCTGACCTCAGGTGATCCCCCTGCCTTGGCCTCCCAAAGTGCCTGCCTTGGCCTCCCAAAGGTCCTTTGCAATTGTCTGAGTTCCTAATTTATTTGCGTATTAACTTCTTATTAGATGTATAGTTTGTAAATATTTTCTCCAATTATTTAGGTTGTCTTCTCATTGCATCGATTGTCTCCTCTGCTGTGCTGAAGCTTTAATTTGATTTAGTCCCATTTGTCTATTTTTGCTTTTGTTGTCTATACTTTTGGTGTCAAATCTAAAAACTTATTACCAATACCAATGTTAAGGAGCTTTTTCTCCTATGTTTATGTCTGAGAGTTTTATAATATTGGCCGTATGTTGAGGTCTTTCATTTATTTTGAGTCAATTTTTGTATATAGGGTGAGATGAAGGTTCAGTTTCATTCTTCTGCATGTGGATATCCAGTTTTCCTATCACTATTTATTAAAGAGACTAAACTTTTATCATTGTGTATCCTGCAATGATATCCAGCACCAATGCTGAAGAGCAAATGCTTGTAAAGCCATGGATTTATTTCTGTGCCCTCTATTCTGTTCCCTTGGTCCACATGTTTGTTTTTATGTCAGTACCATACTATTTTGATTACTATAGCTTTATAATTTAGCTTGCAATAAGGTAATGTGATACTTCCACTTTTGTTTTTTCTTCTCAAGGATATTTTGACTGTTTGGGGTCTTTTGTGCTTGCATACAAATTTTAAAATTGCATTTTTCCATATCTTTGAAAAATGTCATGGAAATTTTGATAGGGGTTGCATTATATCTAGAGATTACTCTGAGTAGTAGAGATATGTGTCTTCTTCAAATTCTTTCATTAGTGTTTTATAGTCTTTGGTGTATAGAAATTTTACTTTCTTATTTAAATTTATTTAATAATTTTTGATGCTATCATAAATTAGATTGTTTTCTTTATTTCTTCTGGGATAGTTCACTGTTAATGTATAGAAATGCAACAGGTTTTTTAAATGTTAATTATGTGTCCTGCAAAGTTACTGAATTTGCTTCTTAATTTTAACAGTTTTTAATTGGAGTCTTAGAATTTTCTCTATAAAGATCATGTCATCTTCAAACAGAGACGCTTTCACTTCTTTTCCAATTTGGATGACTTTTATTTCTTTTTCTTACCTAATTGCTCTGATTAGGACTTCCAGACATTTTCAGAAAGCCCCCAAAATAATCTAAGGGAGTCCATTGTCACAGACCTGCCTTATAAGAAACCCTAAAGGGAGTTCTTCAAACTGAAACAAAATAAGACTAATTAGTATCATGAAACCACATGTAGTTGTAAAAAGTCACTGGTGAAAGTAAGTATACAGTCAAATTCAAAATGCTCTAATACTGTAATGGTGGAGTATATCCCTTTAGCTTTTAAAAAGTTAAAAGGCAAAAATATTACAAATATTACAAATAAATATAACTACAAATATACAAAAAAAATAAACTGACATAAAAAACATAAATAGTGGAGGGGAATAAAGTGTAGGATTTTTGTGTATGATTGAAGGTAAATTGTTACAACTTAAAATAGACCATTAGAACTACAATCATGCATTGCTTAACAATGTGGATATGTTCTGATGAACGCCTCATTAGGCAATGTTGTCATGGTGTGAACATCAAAGTGTATACTTAAACAAAATTAGATAACACCACCTACTACACACCTAGGCTATATGGTATGACCAATAGCTTCCAGGCTACATATTTGTACGGCATTTTACTATACTGAATGTTCTAGGCAACTGTAATACAATGATAAGTATTTGTGTATCTAAACATACAAAAGATATAATAAAAAATGTTATAATCTTATTGGGACCACTGCTGTATCTGTGGCCCATCATTGACCAAAACATCCTTATGTGGCATGTAACAGCAAACAATGTTTTGTTAAGTCTCATGATAATCAAAAAGACAAAACATGTAATAGATGCACAAATGAGAACTTTACCACATGTTTAAAAAAGAATTAATACAAAGACACAGAAAAGAATCAAAGTATACCACTACAGGAAATAATCAAAATAAATCATACACAGCAAGCTAGAAATAAAAATGAAGTTCTCTGTTAATTAAAATGCTCACTGGACAGCTGGTTGTAAATGGAACATTTTGCAATGATTGATTTCAACCCAGATGATTCTAAGGGACATTGAAGAATAGTGCTTCTCAAACCTAACTGCCCACCAATATGACCTGGAGTGTTTTTTCAGTAAAATGTAGATATTTATTTTCCTCACAATCACCCCCAAACACACATGCACTCAGTCACCATAGATTCTGATTCAGTTGGTCTGCATTTTCAACAAGCTCATCAAGCGGTTCTGAGACAGAACAAAGACATGATCTCACCCTGTTGCCCAGGCTGGAGTGCGGTGAAGCCTTGACTTCCTAGACTCAAGTGATCCTCCCACCTCAGCCTCCCAAGTGGCTGGAAGTACAGGTGTGCATACCATGCCTGGCTAATTTTTTAGAGTAAAAAATTGAGCTTGCATCAGAATCACACTGGAGACTTATTAAAACACAGATTGCTCAGCCTTATGGCCAGAGCTTCTGATTCAGTAAATCTGGAGTGTGGCCTGAGAATGTGCATTTAAAACAAGCTCCCTAAGTGATTGATGTCAGTCCAGAGATGCACCTTGAGGAGCATCAATACACAAACAGCAGCAGCAGCAGCAACACCCAGGAGCTTCCAGAAAATGCAGAATCACAAGCCTTTACCACTACCCACAATGCCCACCAGTAAAGCCAATCGTAAGATCCTTTCTATGTCACTGAGTTTCTGATAAGCCTGTAGAGTGCTTCCCAAACTTTTCTGTACATGGGGTCACCTGCAGAGGTTCAAAAATTGATAGTGCCTGGTCTCCCAAATATTGTGAGTTAATTGGTCTGGGCTGTGTCCTGGGCTTTAGACTTTCTTTTGAAAGATCCTCAGGTGATTATAAAGTGCCAGCAAGTTTGGAAATCACTGTTATAGGCTATGTTGATTCAGTGCAGGCAATGACGTGGGAAAGAAACTGTTGTATTTTGAAGAGCTCAAGTGAGCCACCTCTCAATTGATTACTTTTTCATGCAGGATGTATGCAGTAATTACTAAGGGCAGACTGTGCCAGTGCTATGCTAGGTCCATAAGACTCAAAGAGGAATAACACAGCCCTGCTGTCATAGGGTTTCTAGTCTAGGAGAGGAGATGCAGATGGGTAAACAGATATCCAAGGTACAGTGTAATTGTTCTATGGTAGGGCTGTGAAACATACGAGGGACGGGCATAGAGCCATAAATCTCGCATATAATTACATCTCTCAGATTCAGGAAATCGGGTGGCAGTTCTGACATGTATTCACTAGTTCATTTTTTTTTTCATTCAATGAACAAATCTTTAATGAGCATGGGTGTCCTGCACCCATCATTGAGCTAACTGCTGAGTAAATTACAAATGAAATTGTGGACTCAGTAAACCTAGAATATCATGCTCCTCTCAGAGTTTTTAAACTTTCTAGTAGAGTAGATATTTTGTGTCTTTACCTGCTTGTCATTCATTTTCCCTTCTGCTACCAGTACGCAGAATTTCTTTTGGGAAACAACTTGTCCACAGTCCACGTTGTCTGGGGAATTTCCTCTGTTTTCTCCAGACTATCAAATCTGCTTGACTCTTTTTTTATCTTGGGAATTAAACCAGGTATATGTATAGGGCTA
>PVKV010042988.1:0-10321 GCA_004027835.1 Alouatta palliata | reverse complement strand
ATGGAGTGTCAATTTTAGATCTCTCCTTGCTTCTTATGTGGGCATTTATTGCTATATATTTTCCTCTAGAGTCTGCTTTAAACGTGTCCCGAGATTCTGGTACGTGGTGTCTTCATTCTTGTTGATTTCAAAGAACATCTTTATTTCTGCCTTCATTGTTTATCCAGTCGCACATTCCATTTTTTTCCCCTACGGAGAGGCTCTGCCAGTTTGAGGGTCAGGAATAGGAAGCCATCTCTGGTTCAACACAGGTTATGTCTGTTGATTTCTGGAATTCAGTTTGTGGGAAAGTCAGTTGCTCACAGACCTAGACTATATCCACCAACTCAGTTTTATCTGAGTGCTATTTTGCAACATATTGATCTTACTTGATTTAGAATTTGCACAGTAGTAGGAGAGCTATTTATCGGGCTACCTAAACGACCTTGGGAAATGCTATCTGTTTCCAGAGATGAACCAATCATTGTTTCAGAGACTTGAGTACCTGAAAGTGCACCTGGAAACTCCTTAGCCACAGACATTAGGGAATGGAAGAGTGCTTAGAACATATTAGTTAATGGGTGAATTAATGAATATGTAAATACTAAAGCATAGGAATAGGATTCTGAAATGAAAGTGGAAGACAAAGGTAGGTTGGCTTCACCTAAACTGGGACTACATTCCTGCAATTTTGAAACTGCCTATCAGCGAACACATACAGTTGTCAATGGTTTTTACTCAAGCTATTAGAATTAATAAATACCGAGACAACTGAGAATTTATTTATACCATTAATCTCTTTGTCTTATACACACATTGAATTTATTTGAGAAAGAAGCATAACATATATATATGTATGTATATATATATATATGTATATATATACACACACACACACTTCTGAGGAGCTGTTTGAGAAAAATAAAGTTAACTTTCTTTTCATAAAATATGTTCTGTTCCTTGTCTCAGAAACAGAGAGAAGAATTCATGAAAAAGATTTATTTGGATTCCTAGTTAATGTATATAAATACAATAGGCAAATTGTCAGCAATTACTGGAAGCTGCCATGTAGATTTAAAACCAACACTAAAGGATTTTACATTGTAGCTTTGTCAGCAAGTTGGCATCACCTTTTCATTCAGTTCTTAAGATCTCTCTTCTGTTCTAGTTAAATTGGTCCATAAAAGAAACTGGGCCTATATCCCACCATGTGGTATCTGTCTGTGTGTATCATGTCCCTTACTTGTTATACACTGAACCTTGTCAAATTCAACAGTCGCCAAAGGTCCAAGGATGTCTTCCTGCCCCAACTCTCATTCATTTTCCTCTTTTCCAAACCCTTTTTGCACAAAAAGTCTATTCTTTTTGTTCAGCAACATGGATATTATTAACATTCAAGACCACTCAGATTTTGACAAAACTATAGAGGCATTTTCTGGATCTGCAAGCTGATTTTGTTACATAGTATTTGTATAATCAGTTTATGTGTGTTGAATAACTGTAAATGGCATACCAGTAACAATTACTGTTAGTGAAATTGGGCCTAATTAAGACAGGTTGTGGGTTATATTCATTTCTCTCTCTCTCTCTCTCTCTCTCTCTCTCTCTCTTTCTCTTTCTCTCTCTTTCCTTGAGACAAAGCCTTGCTCTGTCACCCAAACTGGAGTGCAGTGGCATGATCTTGGCTCACTGCAACCTCTGCCTCCTGGGTTCAAGTGATTCTTTTGCCTCAGCCTTCTGAGTAGCTGGAATTACAGATGCGTGCCACCACACTCAGCTAATTTTCGTGTTTTTAGTAGACACAGGGTTTTACCATGTTGGTCAGGCCGTTTCGAGCTCCTGACCTTGTGATCTGCCTGCCTCAGCCTCCCAAAGTGTAGGATTACAGATGTGAGCCACCACGCCTGGCCCTTATCTCTCCTATTTAGGAGCTCCTAGTTTAATACAAGTAAAAGTGAAATTTGTTATCGGGGCGAGGGTTGGGCAGGGGGTGCTCTAGTGACCTATTGCTGAGAAACAGACTAGCCAAAATGTAGTAGGTTTAAAAGGACATTTATTTTGCTCACAAATCTCCAATTTGGACATGGCTTGGAGAGGTGGAACCAATGTCAGTAGTAGTGTTTCACTGGGGGGCGAGAGGGTCCACTTCAAAGGGGGATCACTCACATCCATCAATGCAAAGTGGTGTTGGCTGCTAGCTGGAAGCTCAGCCAGGACTAGGGGTTGCTGGCTGGAGGCTGGGGGCTTGGTGGGTAGGAGCCTTGCTTTATTCTATGTGGTCCTTTCTACAGGCTGCTTGGGCTTCTTCATAACCTCTTTCCAAAAGAAAACATCCCAGGGAAACAAGGCCAAAATACATGACACTTTTATGACTTTGCTTCAGAAGTCACATAGTACCACTCTGTCCTACTTATTGGTTCAGGCAGTCTCATGCCTGCCCAGGTTTAAGGGCAAGCATACAAATACTACCTCTGGATAGTCATTGTCACTTCTCAAAGAGCACATGGGATAGGAAGTATTGCTGCAGTCATCTTTAGAAAATATAATCTGTACACTGCTCAGGTGATGGGTGCACTAAAATCTCAAAAATCAGCACTGAAGAACTTAACTATGTAATCAAAAACCTCCTGTACCCCCCAAAACTGTTAAAATAAAAGTTAAAAATTAATAAATTTAAAAAGCGAAGAGACCCTCAGGATTCAGGCAGGAGGATTGCTTGGGGGAAAAAAAAAAAGAAAATATAATCTGTCAAAATGGAGTTTACTTTGAATGAAACTAAATAATTGATTGCAACATAGTTACTTTAACCACACTTTGGTAGAGGGTCTCCTGGTTTATTATTCAGTGTTCTGTGTTTAATATTAAACTGTTCATAAATTATTTTCTCATTGTCTCATACTGTTTATGCCTTATACCCAAGACTAGATGAAAGGGAAAAGACCATGTCTTACAGTTTTTAACCACTCACAATGATTGTCAGAATGCTGGACATCTAAGTGAATCAGGAAATGCTTATTGGGAGGTGAACAGAAAAGGGTTTGTGTCTAGATAAAGAAAGGAGACTGGTGTTTTAAACAAAACCCTGAATCAAACATCCAGTTGAGCATTCTTCTACAAAGCAGCCATCTTAGAAGGTTCCACACCTTTTCCAAAGTGGCTGCTTTTGCTGATAACATTAAAAAAATTGCATGAATACTTGCTTCTTGGGCTTGGCAGGTGGTTAGAGATGTCTGTGGTTTCAGCCTGAGGGGCTGGTAAAGCAGCACAGGGTGAAGGAAGTTCACTGAAAATCAATCACAACTTTGGCTATAGCGTGGGCAAGCCAGATGCACTACACTACTGTTGGGCATGCAAGACACACACACACACACACACACACACACACACACACACACTGCGAGAGGGATAGAGAGGGAGAGAGAGAGAGACGGAGAGGGAGAGAGAGCGTAGGTAGAGACGTAGGTAGATAGATAGATCACAAATATGGTCCTTGCGGCTGGTGTTATTCTGAACCAAACTTCCATCGTCTCTCATCAGGTTATAGCATACTGTCTCATTCTCTCTGTTTTTCCTTTTGTACTGTGGATTCTTAGCATAACAGCAACAGCAAGAATTGTCTTTTAAAAATATAAATTGAAATTCTGATTCATGATGTAACATAGATAAAACTTGAAACATTGTGCTAAGTTAAAGAAGTCAGACAGAAAAGGACAGATATTGACTGTTTTCACCTAACTGGGCTGCTTAGAATAGGCAAATTCATGCAGCTAGAAAGTAGATTAGTGGTAACCAGTGCGAAGGGAGGGAAGGATGGGGAGTTAGTGTTCAATGGATCTGAGCTTCTGTTTGGAATAGTGAAAGTATTCTGAAAATAGTAATGTTGATTGCCCCACATTACTTAACGCTACTGAATCGTACACTTAAGATGGTTAACATGGTAAATTTTATGTTACATGTATTCTTCTACAACACAAATATAAATTAATTATTTGACTTGTTATGAAGACTCTTAAATGGTTTTCTTGTGCTCTTAGGAAAGTTTCAAATTTTTTTTTTTTTTTTTTTTTTTTTTTTTACTATGTCCCACAGTGTGGTGCATGGCCTCTCCTCTCACCTGCTCTTGTTCAGTGGACCCTGTAGTGGCATGATCTCGGCTCACTGCAATCTCCACCTCCTGGGTTCAAGCAATTCTCCTGCCTCAGCTTCCCAAGCAGCTGGAACTACAGGCGTGCACCACCACGCCCAGCTAATGTTTTTGTATTTTTTGTAGAGACAGGGTTTGACCATGTTGGCCAGGATGGTCTCCATCTTCTGACCTTGTGATTTGCCCATCTCGGCCTCCCAAACTGCTGAGATTACAGGCGTGAGCCACTGCGCCCGGCCCATGTTTTTAAATAGGTTCACACGGTTCTTCAGGGGTATTTGCCCTGTGCTTCCTTCATCTGGGAAGCTCCCATCACCCCTGGAATTTCCCATCACTCACGCCCTTATTTTCTTTAATCTCTGCTCAGTTGTCTTCCTTGAAAGACTCATCTTGCCCATCCCCTCCAAAGTAGATGCCACCCACCCCCAGCTTTACAGTTGTATGCCTCCTTGCCTGGCTGAAATGACCACTAATGACATCACATTATAAATGCTTTATGTCTATTGTCTGTTGCCCCTATTAGTGTGCAGTTTCTCTGTGGTCAGTGGCCTGTGTGTCTTGCTCATTGCTGTGTCTCCAGTGCCCAGAATAGCACTCGAATGAAAGGATAAAGTTAAAATATGGCCTTGTATTTATGTGGTAGTTGAATAATTTAAAATGTGCTATAACATATATCCTCAAAACAATCTAGGAAGATATCCTAAAAATAAACCTGGAAAGTTAATAGGGATATATTATGTACTTGAATAGATTCACTGATGACCAATATTTCATGTTTATTATGTTTTAGTGCATGGTTATAATAATACAGCTCACGTTATGTGTTTGAAATGTTTCAGGTGTTGAGGTAAAAGCTTTATAGATGTTATTATATTCATTTCTAATAACAGATGTTATGTATAAGTTACATAAAATAATTTTATTTTACAGATGAGAAAATTAAGGCTTAAAGCAATAACATGTCCGGTGTCACTCAGCTAGTGACATTGATCTGAACACAAATGGCTACCCCCTACACTAGCTGCAACATAGGTGCTGAAAATCAGGGATTTCCAAACATGGCCGTGAATCAGAATCACTTGGAGAGTTTAAAAATGATCTTAACATTTCAAACCAAAACCTATGTGGCCAGATTTTTTAAATGTGCTGACTTCAGCTTTTTGTTTCTGTTTTTTTTTAATTTATTTGACCATGCTGTGGACTTTGCTTCAGATGAGCACCCACAGATCCCAGAACAAAGAAATCATTTGAATCCCTACATGGATTGTTTGAATTCAAAGCGGATACCGTAATTCAAAAAGAAAAATTGTAGTTTTGAATTCTAAAACAAACCACTTATTAAACAAACCTCAAACCCTTGATTAAGAATAATGGGGTCCACATTTATGAAAGAAAGTTTACCAGATTCCACTCTGTGGATTCCACACTGTGGATGCCACTATTCCGCAGAGCCACAGACTGGAAACAATAGACCAGGAGCCTTTTCCGCATGGAGAAGAGAGAAAAGCTCTTCAGGATTGGCCACGAAAAGACTCCGGCCCACATCTTGGCTGTCTCAATTCACCCCCATCGTGGAGTTGCCTTGTACCCTGGGGAATGTAAAGCACTGAGAATTTGGGAAGCAACTGTGATTGGGCAACCATGGGGATCAGTCACAGTGTGACTACACCCCTTGAACCAGTTGATGACCATACTTGGCTGGGGCAGAAGAAAGCGGGTATAAAGGTCAGACAGCTCCTATTTCTGTCATAAGTGTCACTTAAAAATTGTTAAACAGCTTTATTCTGCTGTTATCTTAGAACTCTAAATTCCGAGTTAATCTCTCTTGTTCGCTCTCTGTGTGTAATACCTTAGAATCACTGTATACTGTTGATAAAAGTTACTCTAAAAAAGGAAAAAAGTCAAATAAAGATTTGGTTAATACTTCTCAATCTGAGCATGCTTCTAATTCACAGTGTACTACTGTGTGTGGTAGGCAGACTTCTAAGATGGTGTTCATGCCTTTGTGTAATCCTCTCCTCTTGAGTGTGGGTTGGACCTTGTGACTTGTTTCTAAAGAATAGAATACATCAAAAGTGATGGGACTTAACTTCCATGATTAAGTTACCAAAGACTTCGACTTTCATCTTTGTAGGATGCTCTCTCTTGCTAGAAGACTCTCTTGCTTTCTTGGCTTTCTCACTTTGATGAAGCAAGTTACCATGTGAGAGAGACCCATGTGGCAAGAAATTAAGGGCGGCCTCTGGCCAACAGCCAGCAAGGAACTGAACCCCTCAGTCCAACAACCCACAAGGATTAAATCCTACCTTCAACCACATAAATCAGCTTGGAAGTGGTTCTTCCCCAGGAGTGCCTTAAGATGACTGCAGCCTGCCAATGCTTTGATTGCAGCCTGTGAGCAACACTGTAGCAGGGAATGCAGCTAAATTGCATGTGGTTTCCTGACCCACAGAAGCGGTGTAGATAATAAATTTTGTTGTGTTAAGGCACTACATATTGGGATTAATTTATTACACGGCAATAGATAACTATGATGATTAAAACAAGTCTTAATTTCAACATATATAAGATGAAATACAACCTTACTCTGGAAATTATAATAATCACCTTGAATAAGGTATTTATAAGCAACCTAGGTATTTCTTTTGCTTTGTATGACATTTCACTCCTTTCTTTTTCAAGGTTCAAGAAAAGAACACTGTTTCCTTGAAAAGGAAATGAGAAACTAGAACTGGATTGAAAAATAAAATGTAGTCACTACAGGTTTCCAGTGTAAGCTATTTCAAGCTTTATGCACTGAGCCTTATGCTCAGGGTGTGTCAGGTGGCAAGTTTTGGTAAATGTTCCCATTAGTGTTTTCTTTTTGCTTTGCCCTGACTGATATGAATTTGTGTTTGGCCTTAATGATAATGCTGTCAGTAGGTTCATATTACAGGCAAATGGCAGTTAAGCAGAAAACAATAAACATAAGAGTGTAGATGGTTTTAGGCCTAAGTAGCGTGAGCTGGTGATCCATCCTGTGGGCAGCTATGCATGCACGTATGTGGGAAATTTTCATGGAAATAAGAATTTATACGAAGATTTCACTGTAATTGTCCTTGGAAATTCTCCCTCACATCTCATGTTGAAGGAAAAGCAATAAAAGGGATTCTCTCATCTCCAGTACAGAATTATAGTCTGGTGATATTAATATGATGATTGTCTAACTTGTAATTCTCATTTCTCACAAATGCGGGGTCTTATAAATAAAAATTTCGGTTTGTCAATTGGGTTTTACTTAGCTTTCTAGGGTACGGTGAAATATAATTTCTAGGATGACAAGCGGCATATAGATGAGTAAAAAGCCCACAAAGAGTAAGAATAATTTAATTTTCCACCAACAACAGGCAGTAGCTGGCAGTGGTCTTTGCCTTATATCGATTTGTAATAAATATAAACACTTCATGGTTGGAAACATTTATCCCGTGCTATTTGTACCAGATTCATATTGTTTAACAGTCTTACTCTATGAACTAGATGTTTCCTAGGAGATAACTGTTATGAGTGAGTTATTAAGGTAACCTCACAGGAAAAATAAAAAAGAATAATTGCTCTTCAATGATGACACTTTGTTTAATGGGGCAATATTTTTTCTTATAGACCCCAGTGATTTCTGGCTAAGGGTAATGAGTGTACATGGCAGAGTTAGAGCCTGACATCAGTTATTTTCAAGGTATAAGGGGTGGAAAATTTCTCCCCAACATCAAACATAACTGACAGTGGGAATAAAGCTGCAATATTGGAATGGTTTACTGTTTTTTATTTTTGTTTTTGCAGAACTAATATGCCCAATAAAATACATATCAATAAGGAACCTGGACTAAGTGTCCAGAATCTGGTACAAAAATATGCATATGTAGAGGATTAATATGCCTTTGCCTTACTTATGATTAAGTAGGCATTTTTCTTTCTGTTATCACAAGAAACATTAATATTTATCTTAACACTTATTTATTAGATTTGTTAATGTCTGCTCATTTTAGAAAATTTGGAGAGTACAAAATATATGCAGATATATAAATGAAAACCCATAATCCCTCTGCTCAAGGATAACTATTATTTTCTGGCCTAAAGCTGTGTGTGTATGCATCTAGTTTTGCCATTTACTGGCTAACTTTAGGCGAATTATTGAATTTCCCTGTGCCTTGCTTGCTAGATCTATGAAATGGTGAAAAGAATAGCAAATAGAATTGTTGTAAAGATTAAATAAATGTATATACATGAATGCCTGGTACATGATAAGTAAAACCTTCTTATTACATGCATGTAGTTTGATCCAAATTGAAATTATATTATACAGTATGGGTTTTTTTAACTTCAATATTCCAGGAAAATTATTTCTAGTTCATAAAATAATGTTCTACAACATGGTTTTAAATGACTAGATAGAATTTGTCATATGAATGTATCACAATATATTTAATACATTTTCTTTTTTATTAGATGTGCAGTTTCTCTCAATATAAATGTCCAATCAACCTCCTTTTATTTCCATTTTTACCACAGATATGACTCATTCTTTAAGATAAAGATTACAGAGAAAATTCTTGAGTCAAATGGCATTTATGATTTAAAGACTTTTTGTAAATATTGCCAAATTGCTCACCAATTTATACATCTCGTTGAAAATCTATGAAAGTACATCTTTCTTAAATCCAACCCCCCCAACACACGTACAATCTCTTATTTTTCTTTCTTCTCAAAAAACAAAACCAATACCCAAACCAAAATCTTGTAACAATTTTATATGGATAAAAATACTTTTTATTTTGTATTACTTGCGAAGCTGATTTTTATGTGTCTATTGATAATTTCTAATCATTTTTCTTTGGTCTGGGTGACCATTTTTGAAATCCTTCTTTAGTTACCTTTAGATAGAGATTTAGAGATACTGATAAATAAGAAAAAAGGAAGTATTCTCTTTCTGTATCTTTGATTCAGTACAAATAGCCAATGCCACAGCAACCTGCTACTCTGTGAAAATGTAGGTAAATTAAGTTTCAGAAGTTGTCAGTTTAACTAAAAGCTGACAAGGGTGATTAAATCGGTTGATGTCTGAGCTGATCTAGTTTTAAAAAAACAGAACGTTAGTAGAGGCTTTACTTGACTTGCTTCCACACGAGGGCTCTCGGTGCTGCTAAACTTCATTTCTAAAACTTTTCTTTTTAGAGTAGATGTGAATATGAATATTTCTTTAGTAGTCAGTGAATTCTGTTTACACGATTAACTACCTTAGCTTTTAGGAATGTTCCAGTATTCCATGTGAAATACAATGTAAAGCAAAATGTCACAGATCGTGTGACTGACAACATAGAAAATCCAAGAGAATCTACAGGCAGCTATTAGAATTTAGATTAGCAAGTTTGCTGAATATAACAATCATTACACAAAAATCAATAGCATTTATATTTACTATTCAAATCAATTAGAATATGTGATTGTAGAAACTCACTAGAGAAAAATCTATATGTCTAAAAATAAATATCATAAAAGTCATTCTTTTTTTTTTGAGAAAATCTTATATCTTTACTGAAGATAAACCTAAGTAAATGGAGAGAAATACAGTGTTGTTGGTAGAAAGACAACATAGGAAGTATTTCTATTTTGTCCACATTTATTAATAAATTCAATACTGTACTAATCTAAAAGTACTTTTCTTAGAACTTATTGAAATTTAAAAAATGAAAGGCAAAGATCATTCAAGACAAATGTGAAGAAGAAAAAAGAGGAAATGGAGTATTTATTTGCCCCACCAGATTTCAATACTTATAAAATGATCATAATTAAAACAGTGGACATTGGTACTAGATTAGGTTAATATTCCAAATTGAATAGGATTAAAAAAACTCCAGAGAAAGTCTCATGTTTATGAAACTTATTGAAGGATAAGTTTATACTATAAATTACTGGAGAAAAGTTGACTGTTAAATATATGGTACTCAAAATCATTATTTATATAGAAACCAGTAAAATAATATTCCCAGCTTAAACTTTATACAAAAATTCCAGGTGTATTAAATACAAATAATTAAAAACCAGAATTCTAAAGCTTCCACGAGAAAAATAGAAGATAATTTTTATAACGTCAGAATAATGAAGACTTTGGTAAATAAGACACAAATGTACAAACTACAAATAAAAATACTGCTTAATTTCTTT
>PVKV010042987.1:0-10354 GCA_004027835.1 Alouatta palliata | reverse complement strand
TCCATGGAACTAGGCCCCTCCATGGAACTAGGCCCCTCTGTGAAATTAGTCCCCATTATGGAACTAAGTCCCTCCATGGAACTAGGCCCCTCCATGAAATTAGTCCCCACTGTGGAACTAAGTCCCTCCATGAAACTGGGCCCCTCCATGGAACGAGGCCCCTCCATGAAATTAGTACCCATATGGAACTGGGCCCCTCTGTGGGACTAGATTCCCCTATGGAACTAGTCCCCTTCATTCCCCCACTGCCAGCTCAGGATTCCATCTTCTCAGACCCTCTGAGTTGGTTGTAATTCACAAATCTGTTTTGCAACTTGCAAGAAACATTGTTGCTGTTGTTTATTCTCCATTCCTACTGTTCTTGTTGGCTTCTGCCTTTTCATGTGCTCTCTGGGGGATCAGGGAAACACGTGTTGTATTGAGCATGAGGCCCATAACCAGATGTCTCCTGCCTCCCCTACTTCAGGATGAGCCTCCTCCCACACCTCAGCCAGGCGGGTAGGAGTCATCCTGGCTTTCCTGTTTGTTCACATCCCCACAGCTCATCTCACCCCAGGACTCAGCTTCTTGTTGGGACCCTCATGCCCCTCACCGCTGCTCAGCTCTAGGGCCAGGCCCTGCCACTGCTTATTAGAGGATTGCTCTGTCTTCCTGTCTTCATTCTGGTTCTCTGGGATCCATCTCTCTGAAATACCAGTGGAATCATTTCACACTCCTGTTTAACCCCCAGTGACTCTGTGTGGCCCTAAGATGGAGAGCATGTGTGTGGTTTAGTCCTGAGGACATAAGAGGCTTAGCAAAGACAAATCTTGTTTCTGTTAATAAAAAGCCAAGTGAATTCAACCTTAAAACTCTTCCTTTCATAAATTGCCCAGTCTCGGGTATGTCTTTATCAGCAGCATGAAAATGGACAAATACAGGCCCCTCCGTGGAACTAGGCCCCTCCGTGGAACTAGGCCCCTCCGTGGAACTAGGCCCCTCCATGGAATTGAGTCAGTGGGGAGCAAATAAATCACAGAAAGAGCAGAGAAAGGGAAAAAAGATGCAGAAAAGTCTTGACCTGCTGACAAACCCACATCTGACCCTGACCCTGACCCCGGCAGATCATGTGGGTGAAGATTCAGTGGCTCCGTCTGTTTCCAACCCAGGTAGGATTGTGTCATGGTCCTGTCATTTACATAATCTTCTCTGTCCCCAAGGAAACCCCTCTGCCTGTGGAATTCAGCTATGGGATGCTGTCTGTGCAATGAAGTTTCAGGAACCTACAGACTTCAGTAGCTGTATTTCAGTTTAGACACGTAAAACGTGAAAGGAAGAGGAGCTGGAAGGAAGGACGGAAAAGCAAACCTGTGTGAATCGCTTGTAATAAGCCCTGGGCACCCTTGCTTGCTTTCACAGCTAAGTGATCTTTTCTGGAATGCCAAGGACACTGTAACAGAGCATCTCCCTGGTGGGAGGGGAAGTGTCTCCCACATCAGGGAGTGGGCTCCTCCTCTCTCCTCCCCGCCTCACCTGGGTCAGGAAGGGGAAGAAGCGAGTCAGGCTCCATGCAGGTTCAAGCACAGCGTTCTCCGGAAAACGCCTCAACCATGATCCCGTCACCTGCGCCTCAGTGCATGAGTCCTGGGCCAGTCCTGGTTGAGCTCCCCAGTCCCTTGGTGAAGCTCTTCAACACCTCTGTGGTCCAGTCACCACTTCTAAGAACCACAGCATTACTGCTGCTGTGAGTGGGTAAAACGTTTAACATCTTTCCGGGAAAGAATGGCATGGACATGATAGAGCTTTCACCAGTTCCCATGATGGAGAAACTCCCAGGCTGACTGTGCTGCCAATGGCTGAATAACCGTCTCAGAAGACTGAGGACAATGCGTCTATCAGCCCTGTTCCCTGGCTGTCGAGACTGCATATGTCTATACAGAGAGAGCTATTCTAAGGAACCTGGCTTGCTGTCAGTGGAAGGTATCCGAGTTCGCAGCGGCAAATCCATACGGGTTTGCGGTAACCTCAATTCTTGCCTCCTCAGAAGACAGAATTTGACTGAGGGGCATAAGGAAGGAAAAGAGACTGAGGCAACTTTCAAAGCAGCAGTGGAAACTTATTTATAAAGGCTTCAGAGCAGGAAAGAAAGGAAAGTGCATTTGGAAGAGTCCCAAGTGGGCACTGAGGTGAAGGGCTGTGTTTCACCTTGATCCTGGGACTTTACACACCGGCCCCTTTCCCGTGGTTCTTCTCTTAGTGTGGGCGGCTCAGCACGCAGTGCCCACCTTACCCTTGGGAGGTGGGCATGCACAGTACTCGTGCCCATCTGAGGCTGTCTTCCCTTTTCCAGTGCCCCTGGAAGGTCTTACTCCATCACTTTGTCTCTTAAGGTGCATGCCCAGGAAGTTCTGTCTCCCTGGCATCTGCCTCCCTCCCTGCAGCATGTGTGGACTGTAAGGTCGGCTGCCTCGGCCGGGAGCTCGGACACGCCCACCCCTCCCTAAGCCTGGAAACTACCTGAGCCTTCTGCGCTTACCTGAGCTCCGTCACGTAGCTTCCCTAACGCCCACTTCTGCACTCCCCGCCCAAACCTACACTAGCTACCCAGCCCACCAAAAAACCCCGCCGAAATTTAAAAAACCCTGCTTCCCAATATCCAATTGATTGCTCCATGCTTTGTTTCCCAATAGCCAATCAATCACCCCTAATGCCCGCGCACTGAAAATCCCGCCTACCTACCAGTAGCAGCTCGCCCTGACCAAGCTCTGCTTCCCAATACCCAATCGATTGCCCTATGCTTTGTCTCCCAATGTCCACCCGATGGCCTCTGACCCCTATAAAATTCCTTGCCCTGAGAAGTCAAGCGCGACTTCTCTGGCCCCCACTGTCCGGACCACAGAACCTCGCCCGGGAGCTTAATAAATCAGCATTTAATTTTCCTAGGCTGGTCTCAGTTTCCTCATTTTAAACTCGGCAATATTCCTTACATGGACCGTCAGGAAATAGCCTCTCCCTGGCAGCTGACTGCAAATGTGTCACTTTGGAGAGGCAGTGTGATAACTGCCGAACCATTCCCTGACATTCCCTGCCCTGCTCATGGCTGGCTCACTACCTGCCGCAGGCTCAGGTGGTTGTGGGGTCATGGGAACTGGCTAGTCTGAAATCCAGAGTCAGCCAAGAAGCTGGACATTCCAGTAAGAGTGCATGTTGCAGTCATGAGTAAATCATCGGCAGGTCGGGCCAGCAGGCAGCCTTTCTCTGCCACAGTCCAGGGACAGAACCCCTTCTTCCCCAGGGGACGCTGGCATTTCTCTCTAGGTCCTTGCCTGCTTGTATAAGGTACACCCATGCTGTGGAGAGGCATCTGCTTTCCTTAAAGTCAACTGATTTAAATGTTAATCTCACCTAAAAAAAATCTTCACGGAAATATCTAGGTAGTGTTTCACCAGACAGCTGGGCCAGGGGGACACAGAAAATCACTGAATCATCCAAATCACTAACATGTCAACAAAGGCATGGGGGTTCATAGCAACACGAGGTGTAAACCAAAAGTAGAATTCTAAGAACCCCAACCAACTGAATGGCTCTTGGCCAAGGGCATTGGAAGATGAACTGAGACACTAGCTTCGGCCACGGTGGGAGTGGGTGGACAGACATGCCTCACCGTACCCTCCTTCCTCTGGAACTGGGCATGGCTGACCAGCAGTAACATTAAAACAGAGACCTTCAGACAGACAGAGTAGAATCTTTATAGCAGTAAGATACCAACATGATAGCAGGACCTGAATAAATTATTTTTCCCCAAAATATATTGCTTTGACATATGTAAAATGGCCCTGAAAAGCTGTCTCTTTGAGTCTAAGAAACGTTTACATTCTGTTTTCTCTGAAGGCCGCTACCTGGAGGCTTCACCTACGTATAAGAACCTTGGTCTCCAGGACTCCATGTCTGGGTCCCCTTCCACTAACACTCCCTTTGTGGAAGCCGTCTTTCTCTCTCCTGGATTTCCCTTCTGGGGTGCCCTTCCACACTCCCTCGTGGAAGCCTGTCTTCTCCTAAACTCCCTCTCTCTCTATTCCCTTCCACTCAGTGTGGAAGCTGCTTTCCTCTCCCGGATTCCATCTTTCTGGATTCTCTCTCTCAGTGTGAGAGTTAGTTATTTCTCTCTCCTTCTCCTGTTTCGCTCTCTCTTTAAATAAATCACTTTCAACAAACACTGAGTCCGGCATTTACTGTTGAATGTTTGCATTAAAATTGTTTATATAACTTAAAAAATAAATAAAAAGAACGTTGGGCTCCGCAACACCTTATCTTAACTCAGACACTGCCTTCCATTGACTCCAGGGCTTTAGATAGACTCTCAGCCAATTGCCAGTAAGAAAATCTTTGAATCTGCCTGTGACCTGAAAGTCCCCATTTCCAGTTGCCCCTTTCCAGACCAAACCAACATACACCTCACATGTACTGACTGATGTCTATGTCTCCCGAAAATGTATCAACTGCAGCTGTGGGCCAGCCATGTTCTCAGGACCTCCTGACAGCTGTTTCAGGTGCCACGGTCAGGCATACTTGGCTCAGAATAAATCTCTTCACGTATTTTACAGTTTGACTCTTTTCATTGGCAATAATAGTGCCCAGCATGGGGCATCAGGGAAGACTCAGGACCCCTGAAAGAGTTGCATGAACCTAGAGCTATGGTACACGTTGAAAGCGCCACCGCCCCCCGCCCCGACCAACTCCCCGGTTTCAGCGTCTCCTCTGCTGGAACGGTTGGGAAGTCCTCCTGAGTCCTAGACCTCCTGTTTTGGCTGATAGTCCTTTGTTTATTCTGAGCTGTTGTTTTTTTCTGCTAGGAGTTGTTTAGGATGCTAATTTTGGTTTGCACGTGCATTCTAAAGGATTTTCTCCGTTGCCTTTTGTCCCCAAACTCATCTCTATTGGCTTGTCTGTGTGTGCGCATGAGGAAGTAAACTGTCATTTTCATACATAAATGAGAAGCTAAGCTCCTCAGCTTCAAAGAGAAAGGGCATTTTACTCCTCCCAGCTGAAAGGCACCCCTGGGTGGTTAGGGCTGAGTGCAAATGTCTGGGGGATTGACCCCCACCCCACCCCATGACATGCAGCAGCCCTACAGGAAATCCCCCAACAGAACTAGTTTTAAACATCTGGCAAATGCATATAAAAGCTGACCACTCTGTTTTGAGCCCTCTCTGAGGTGGTAGCCCTCCAGAAAGAGAAACTGAGACACGTAAGAGAGCAGAAACCACTCAGTGATGAAACACCGTGGCGTCCCACGGACAATCAGCTCAGGTCGATCCACCACACTGAACCCAGGTCACAACACAGTTCCTCCTTTTAAGGAAAAAAAAGTGGGAAACAAATCATCTAAGAATGAGGAAAGACAAGAAAAACAACCCCTTTCCGGCACCCTGTTGGGTTTATGGAGCCTCTACTTGCAAGTGTTTGCGCCAGTGGAAGAGTTCAAGGGCTTGGCAGGTTCTCCTGCACTCCGCCTGGCTGCATGTTAGGTCTGTTCTTGTTAGCATTTTAAACTGATGGGAAATCACAACATGGAAAATTCAGAGCCCAGAGGCTGACCTTCAACCATAAAGTTCCTAAGTTCTCTCTTTTCTTTTCTGCCTTCTTTAAATCTGCTATTACTTTTCTACTGGTGTTGAGATAAAAACCACTGTTTGGATCCAACCTTTTAAAAATTTTTCTTGTGAACCAGTGAGGTTGTAGTGATATTTCCTGGCTGAAGTTTGGAAGCAAAAGCTATAGAATTGTGTTTGTATGGGTATGTGCACGTGTTTTATGTGTTGTGGATACAAGGATCAAGTTGACGTAAGTGATGGAGTACTCATAAAGGAAGTCAGCAATCCCAGTTGTTTTTCAAGTTCACATGACTTAAGTAAAATCTTTAATAGATAATATGCTTTTAGAATTTTAGAAATCTTTTAAAAAATTGTCAGCATAATTTTTGTTTGGTTTTATTGACCAAGCAGTTTCGTATTTGTCTCAGCCAGATATTAAAAGGTGTCAAGAGTTTGGCATAAGGGTTATAAAACTATAAATCAAGCCAAAACCAGAATGATCTTTGCATAAATTTAATAAATAAGATGTGTAACATTGTTGGTTTAATGAAAGCAGCTAAATCCTGAGTTCTTTGTAAAATATTCTTATATTTAACCTTAAAAATCTTAGGTAAACACTTGAAATTCACAGGCTATAAGAGTGATTAGCAGAGAAATTGCTTTAAATGATGACTATCACAGTTTTTATAAATAATCTAAGTAAACTACTTAAAAATGAAAATAATAAGGTAAATGCTTAGGAGTAAATGCTTATAAATCAGCTGGTAATATAATTTAGAATCTAAAAGTATTAAATTATAGATATTCATTAAATGTCTGGGTAATTTATAATTTAAAAAATTATAGAAAAAAGTTTAAATGTAGTTTTGTTAGATTCAAAGGTTATGAATCCAAGTAAAAGGAATCAGAAAATAAGAGCTATAAAGAAAGTTACAGAAATAAAGAGGTATTTTTAGTTAGAAATACTAAAATTAAAATAATTTTGTATAAGAAGGAATCTTGTATCATAAATTTTTGCTGTAAAATAAAATGACTTGTTTAAGAAACAGCGATGTTTAGGACAAACCAGAAAGTCCAAACATTTCAGGAATGATCTGTGTAAGTTTTCCTGAGGTTCATAAAAAAAAAAAATCATAAAGCATATTATGTGATTAAGTTGGCTATAATTAAAAAGAAATTACAATAGTCTTTCTAGAAAGGACTTTGATATTAAAAATGCATAACTACAGACCAGGAGCAGTGGCTCACACCTGTAATCCCAGCACTTTGGGAGGCCAAGGTGGGCAGATCACCTGAGGTCAGGAGTTCAAGACTAGCTTGGCCAACATGGTGAAACCACGTCTCTACTAAAAATACAAAAATTAGCTGGGCGCAGTCGGTGCACACCGGTAATCCCAGCTACTTGGGAGGCTGAGGCAGGAGAATCCTTTGGGAGGCAGAGGTTGCAGTGCGCCAAGACTTCACCACTGCACTCCAGCCTGGGCAACAGATCGAGACGTTCTCAAAAACAAACAAACAAAAAATCCCATGAATACAAAACTCGATAATTGATTAGAATGGAATTTCTTAAATCACACATTGAATCCCGCGCTGAGTCTTGAAATAACAAGCCTGAAGGAGGGTGGGTTCGCTGGGAGGAGATAGAGAGGCTGAGGGTGGAGAGGAGACCAGAGTCTTTCTTTCTTTTTTTTTTTTTTTTTTTGAGACGGAGTTTCGCTCTTGTTACCCAGGCTGGACTGCAATGGCGCGATCTCGGCTCACCGCAACCTCCGCCTCCCAGGTTCAAGCAATTCTCCTGCCTCAGCCTCCCGAGTAGCTGGGACTACAGGCGTGCGCCACCAAGCCCAGCTAATTTTTGTATTTTAGTAGAGACGGGGTTTCACCATGTTGACCAGGATGGTCTCGATCTCTTGACCTCGTGATCCACCCGCCTTGGCCTCCCAAAGTGCTGGGATTACAGGCTTGAGCCACCGCGCCCGGCCGAGACCAGAGTCTTTCACATGCAGTTTCTTGGAAGCTGCCACCTCTGGGTTCGCTGCTGTGAATCCAGCGCCCCTTGCCGGGCCGCCTCTCTCTGCGCCCGGGCACCCCTGATGCCCAGTGATCCGCGTCCTACGCGTGAGGCCGAGGAGGGCGCGACGGGGAACCGCGCGGGGCTGAGCAGCTCCTTTAGGGGCCTCCAGTGGACTTCAGTTTTGAAAAGGCTTCTGCGGAGCGGTCCTGGCCGGCTCCCCGCTGCTCGTGGAAAGGCTCCCGGGACAGTGGCCTGAGCCGGCCTAGCAGGGCTGGGAGCCGGCAACACCTGCGGGCACCGACGCCCCTTACTCCCTGACCTCCAGCCTCCAGGCAGGACGCCGGTCCCCCCGCATGGCCTTTCCACGGAGCCCTCCCCCGCCCAGGACGCCCAGGCCTGCTTTTCCTGCGCTCCGCCTGCACCGGGCTCAGCCCTGCGCCCGGCCCGCGACACCTGCCCGGGAGGAAGGAACCACGTGGAGGCCGCGCTCCGCCGTCCGCCTCCCACAGCGCGCGGCTCGGGCTTGTCTGGGTCTAGACTCCTCGCAAACCACGATCCAGCGCCACGTCCAGCCTGCTGAGCGCTCCTAGATGAAGCTGTGCTGAATCGGAGCTGCCCTTGCTGCTCTCCCGCGGCCGCCGCGCCCTGAGAGGCGGACGCACCTGCGCTCGCGTCTTCCGAAAGCTTTGCTGATCCCGGGCCGGGCACCCACGTTCTGTTCTGATTTCTTCAGCTCCTGGCTTCTTGCATTCAGTAGCAACAGCACTGGATAGACGCACGCGCTGTGTAGTGGACGCCTTATTTGCCACTCGCCAAAACCCAGTTTCTGAGGAATGGAAGGGACTTATCCCCATTTTACAGGAGAGAAAGCTGAGCGCAGGAGTTCATCGTGAGAGGCAGAGCCACGCTCTGACCCCTGGCTGTGTGCCCACGTGCGTTTGCGAGTGTGAGCACATCTGTGTGTGTATGTGCGCTCTTACCTTGCCATTTGAGAAGATTCACATCCCTGCCTTAGCATCTACAATCACTCCTGAAAAAAAAAAAGGTTCTCAGCCCAGCATAAGTTTTACAGAAGTCAAGGCTCCTGTGCTCCTGCTGGGCGTGGCTCAGGCAGCCCTGAGGACCTCCTCTGGGCTCCCCGCCAAGACAGGACGATTCACATTCACACCTTCCTGCGCAGTCCCTGTTCTCAGCGGCTCCACAAGGCTGTGTCAGAAGACCAAAGTCAAACCCTGCTCAAGCGCCAAGCACACTTTATGTAGGTAAGGACGACGCTGGTCTCAGGTTCCTTGATCTAAACTTTCATGCAGCGTACTAGCCGACAAGATCACACACGATTCTGGCTTTAGTGGATGCGGCTTTCAAGGAAACACTGAGCAACTTGTCTGCAAACTTTGGAATGATGTTTGGAAATCTACGTGCCTGAAACACATGCTCCCTAAATTGAGGCAGAATTTGTGTTCACCCTTAAAGGTTCTTTGGTTTGGACTCACATTGCCGTCGTTTTCTCTAAGGGTGAATCTGGTGGTGTAACTAGTCGCAAGGACCCTCTGTGCGTCCATCTCCTCCATCCATTTTTCCAGTGCTGAGGGGCTGTGATTCTGTCATTCAATTAACATTAGCATTAGATTCCAGGCAGCTTGGGGAGAAAAAAGTAACGGAAATGGCATCGTGTGGGAGCTTTGAAGCCCTTACTACCATGGGCAAGAGGTGGGGGGAGAATATGTCCTGGCGTAAGGATTGCAGACTGAGGTAGCTCACAGATGGGGACATGGCTCCAGGAACAGCTGGATGGACAGTTGGCATTGCAGTCCTGTGTGCGTGGATGGCACCAGAATGCCCGTTTAAGTTAGGGATTCATTTTCTCTCCATCCCTGAAAAATCCACGCCACTTCATGTCTCGCTAAAGTCTTTGTCACGGAACACCATCCCATCGGACTCCTGTGCTGCAGACAGCGTGCCAGCCTCCCGTGGCTTCTCCTGTGTGACGAAGAGAGATGCCCTCCACGGGGTTATGATAAGAAGACAAGGCTGGAGAGGAGTCAGGGCTTTCCAAGCAACTTCTCTTATAGTTCTGGTGTTTTTCACTTTTGAAATACTGCTAATGTTGACCCAATCTTGGGTTACATAAAAAAAATAAAGTAAACTTACATGCTTTTCAGCTGAGCTCTTCCTTCTCTATGCAGAATTAACATGACAAGTAACATCTGCTCTTGGGATCGGCTGTTGATGGTCCTCTGTGTAATTCGCAAAGACACTCCAACAGGATGAGCAAAGTCACAGGCTCCAAAGTGGGGACTGGTCAGAGGCCAATTAGGTCATCCACTCACCCCGCTTCAGGACTGGACTGTTTACTTTGAGAGGTTTGTCCAAACTCAAGAGTCATCATAGAGGCCAGTTGTTCCTGACAGTCAAAGCCCCCTCCCAGGGGCATAGGGCCTCTTCCTCGTCCACAGTGTGAGCTGGCTGAGGTGAGGTGGTGCCACGGGGATGGAGGTTCACCATCAACACTGGCATACACGTGGGCCTGAGCACAGATCGTGTTGGAACACGCACAGGGAGCCATTGCTCAGAAACCAGTCACCAGCACAACTCGACGTATTTGACAAAGGTCTGATTCTATCTCTGCCAGCCCTGAGTGACCCACTAAGGCCTTTGCCAGAAGGGCACATCCGCAGCATCACTGCGTCCCCGGCCTCACTGCGTCCCCGGCGTCACTGCGTCCCCGGCCTCACTGCGTCCCCGGCATCACTGCGTCCCCGGCCTC
>PVKV010042986.1:0-10355 GCA_004027835.1 Alouatta palliata | reverse complement strand
AAAAAAAAAAAAAAAAAAAAATTAGCCAAATGTGGTGGTGCATGCCTGTAATCTTGTAATCCCCAGCTACTCAGGAGGCTGAGACAAGAGAACTACTTGAACCCAGGAGGCAGAGGTTGCAGTGAGCCAAGAGTGTGCCATTCCACTCCAGTCTGGGAAACAAGAGTGAAAATCCATCACACACACACACACACAAACAGGGCCCGGCACAGCGGCTCATGCCTGTAATCCCATCACTTTGAGGGGGGCCGAGTCAGGCAGATCACTTGAGGCCAGGAGTCGAAGACCAGCCTGGCCAATATGGTGAAACCCCATCTCTACTAAAAATACAAAACATTAGCTGGACATGGTGGCAGGCACCTGTAATCCCAGCTACTTAGGAGGCTGAGGCAAAAGAATCACCTGAACCTGCGAGGTAGAGGTTGCAGTGAGCTGAGATCACGTCATTGCACTCCAGCCAGGGTGACTGAGTGAAACTCTGTCTCAAAAACAAAACAAACTTGTTAGTATATTGCATTTTATTTTGTTAACGATTATGACACACTGAACGGCTAGGCAGATGTAGCAAAATATTAATACTGAAGTTTTGGTTTCCTTCTTTGTGCTTAATAGCCATTTGCTAAACTTAGCAAAAGGAAACAAAGGTAAAAGTTTTGGGTTTTTTGTTCATTGTCTTTTAAAATGTCGTGGCCTCAACCCAAAATTCAGACCTCGTACTTCTGAGCTAGGAAGCCTCAGCATGTCAGGTAAGTCTCTGAAGCCCTTATCTGCAGTATTCTCTCGGCCAAGTGATAGTGCCTCTTCTGTAACATACTGACAAGTGGTCCACGTCGCCATTTATAGGGACTTTACAGTCACTAGATCAACTACAAACAATACATGTGCTCGGCCAGGCGCAGTGCCTCACGCCTGTAATCCCAGCACTCTGGGAGGCCGAGGCGGCCGATCACGAGGGTCGGGAGTTTGAGACCACCCTGGCCGACACAGTGAAACCCCATCTCTACTAAAAAGGCAGAAAAAAATTAGCTGGGTCAGAAGAATTGCTTAAAACCCAGGAGGCGAAGGTTATGGTGAGCCAAGATCGTGCCACTGAACTCCAGCCTGGGAAACAAGAACGAAACCCAGTCTCAAAAGAAAAAAAAAAAAAATTAGCCAGGCATGGTGGTGCACACTTGTAGTCCTAGCTACTCGGGAGGGCTGAGGCAGGAGAACCACTGCAACCTGGGAGGTGGAGGGTGTAGTAAGCTGAGACTGCACCACTGCACTCCAGCCTGTGCAACAGAGTGAGACTCCGTCTTAAAAAAAAAGAATGCATGTGCTTATGCGGAAAAAATAACATACGGAATGATGTCCCTCTGTCACAGCCAGAGAGGCAAGACCCATGACAAGGAGTCGAAGCAAAGGGAAGGGCCTCGGCCAGCGGTGCAAATGCCCATTGCAGTCACCTGTGGCTGATGCTCTGTTAGCTGCCAGCCTAAGTGTTCACCCAGGCCTTGCCACACCTCTCAGGGCTCTGCTGCTAAGAGGCAGAACTAGAACTCAGAACCCATGCTGTCCACCCAATAGTGAGCTCCCAGCCATGGTGCTGACGCTCCTCCGGCTGCCGCGCTCTGCTCCAAGCCAGGGGCGTGATTTACCTAACGTCTGAGGACTCACTGTCAACGTCCGACAGCTCCAGCAGGTCCTCTGAACTCCCTTCTTCGTCAGAGAAAGACCGCCTGACTTTGGGCTGCAGCATGTCTTGAGTGATTTTATTCCTGGCATCCATACTTTGCACATCTTCTTCACTGCGACTCTTGTCTAGAATTTAAAGGACACAGCACCATTCACCGGCAGTGAGACAGGCCAGGCAGACACAGCCCATACTGCTGGGGGCCCGCATGCCCAGTGCCACGGAAGGAGAGGTCTGGGTGGACCGCCCTCACTTGCCTGGGTGCTGGATAAGGTATGCTTCCACGAGGTTGTTGAGGATATGGTTTTTACAGATTCGCTCCACAGGACAGCGGCAGGTGGGGCACAGGGATGAGCGCTCCATCCATCCCGAGTAGCAAGCCGCACAGAATGTGTGCATGCAGGGCTGCAAACTGAAACCACGAGAGGGAGCCGTGTCCACACGGAGCCGCGCACACACGACCATCACCCTCGGGCCAAGGTCTGCAGCAGCCCTACCACACAAGGGCCTGCAGGGTCCAGCCATCATTCAGCCTAAAACCTTTTAACTTAGTCTTTGTTAATGAGAAGAAATCAAGAGACCAAAAGGCCTGTGATTTCAGGAGGAACGGAGGCAAGTAGCTTATGACTTCAGGAACACAAACAACAGAGACACCAAGTGTTTCTAGCCTGAAGTCGGAAGCTTCTCACTCTTAAGTTCCCATGGAGAAGCAAGGAAGCCCTTCCTCAGCTGCTCCTGCATTCATTCCATGCTTAAATACACTTTCCTAGCTAGGGAACATTTAAAATGTTCCTTTCATCTGTCTGCAGCATTCACTGGGTCACACACGTCTCACACTCCCAAAACCTTGTGGGCTCTACAGCCTCCAGCTCTGAATTCCAGGTTTCCTCCTTGTTGGTGGCACAAGTAAAATGAAAATGGTGGCCATGCACGGTGGCACATGCCTGCAATCCCAGCACTTTGAGAGGCTCAGGTGAGCGGATTACCTGAGGTCAGGAGTTGAAGATCAGCCTAGCCAACATGGCGAAACCCTGTCTCTACTAAAAAACACAAAAAAATTAGCTGGGCTCGGTGGCACATGCCTGTAGTCCAGCTGCTCAGGAGGCTGAGGCAGGAGAATCGTCTGAACCTGGGAGGCGCAGGTTGCAGTGAGACAAGATTGCATCACTGCACTCCAGCCTGGTGACAGAGCAAGACTCCGTCTCAAAAAAAAAAAAAAAAAAAGTAATAAATAAATAAAAATGATAAAATCAGAACATTAAAAAAAAAATCAGCCAGGCATAGTGCTGTGCACCTGTAGTCCCAGCTACTAAGGAGGCTGAGGTAAGAGAACTGCTTGAGCCACGGGGGGAGCCAAGGGTGAATGCAGCCGCACCTCACACAGTCATGCAGCAGGTCCTGGCAGATGATGCATGTCAATGTCTCCTCCATCTTGTCTGGCTTCCCAGCCGCAGCTCTGACGTCGTCATGGACAGTTTGGGCGTTTCTACATGGTTGTGCGACCAACATCTCCAGGTTCAGGTCAAGGTCCCCATCTGCAAGAGAATGGGATGTGTTCTGACTGTCGTAACCAAGGAGGGAACACATGCGGTATTTTCAGTTTACAAACATCTTCACCTGCAGACACAGAAAGTCTCCAGGCCTCAGTTGTCCAGAAGCAGAAAACACACAGGCCTTGCCTTATATTTGTATTTCTAATAGGTATTTTTCATCAGGCATCATGGCTCACACCTGTAATCCCAGCACTTTGGGAGGCTGAGGCAGGCAGATCAACTTGAGGTCAGGAGTTTGACACCAGCCTGGCCGACATGGCGAAATCCCGTCTGTACTGAAAATACAAAAGTTAGCTGGAAATCACTTGAACCTGGGAGGTGGAGGTTGCAGTTAGCTGAGATTGTGCCACTGCACCCCAGCCTGGGCAATAGAGTAAGACTCTGTCTCCAAAATAATAATAATAAAAATAAATAAATAAATAAATAAATAAATAGGGTATTTTTAAGAATGCCCAAAATAAATCTCCTATTCCAGCAGGTTTAAGTCTTGTGTTAGAGGAATGGTTAATAACATTAAAAAAGAAATTCAGGATGTGAGTTAAGAGGTGAAGGCCAGCTCGCAGTGTGTATGATGTCATTTTCTTTAAACACAAACTGTAACTCATGTACACAGAGGAAAGTGCTAAAAGAAGAGACAGAAGAATGTCACCAGCTCAAAATTTTTTTCTTCTAATGTGTTTTTTTCTATAATGCTCAGATGTTGGTAATCATTAATTAATTTTTATTTTTAAAGAAAGTGTATACAATTTAAAAAGCCAAATGTTTAGAAGCAGCCAGGTGCAGAGGCTTACCCCTATAATTCCAGCACTTTCAGAGGTTGAAGCGGGCAGATCGCTTGAGCCCAGGAGTGTAAGACCAGCCTGGACAATATAGTGAAACCCCATCTCTACAAAAAATGCCAAAAAATAAATAAAAACATTGGCCAAGTGTGGTAGTGCGCACCTGTGGTCCCAACTGCTAGGGAGTCTGCAGTGGGAAGACTGTCTGAGCCCAGGAGGCGGAGGTTGCAGTGGACCGAGACTATGCCACTGCACTCTAGCCTCAGTGACAAACCAAGATCCTGTCTCTTTAAAAAAAAAAAAAAAAAAAAGCACACATATTCAGAAGAAAACAAAGAGAGTCGCCCTCTGCCTCAGCCTCTCCTCACCCAATTTCCCGCATCTGAGGAAAACTACTTTCAGGTCTTTGAGCTGTTTCTTCTGGTATTTACCTCTGTGTTTCTAAGTTATAATGATATATATTAATTTATCAATTTTAGACATTATCTCTGACATCTATTAAAGTAGGGCAAAACTCTGACCTGAGACTCCCCTGTCAACATTACTGTAACATAACTGTTAGTTCATCACATTATATTACTATGCTTATGTAAGTATTCACTGCTGAGCCAAGGAATGTACTAGATTAAGTTGTGTGACTTACACGTTTTCATGTTTACTAGAATTAAAATTTCCTCACTCCTGTGCTTATTTTTCCTATGTAACTGTTGCTGATTCTTTCCACACCTTCCCCAAGCCAATCAACTCAACCTGTCAGAGAACCAGACTTCTTTCCCTGGGGATCCTCCGGGAGCCTTTTTGCCGGTGTCCTGGCCTGCGGGCTGCTCTCGGACTGTGCACAGCCAGCCTTCTACCACAGCATTCCCAAACCTTTTCTAACAATCTTCTTAACTCTGGATTCAAAGTGCAGACTTCTCTCTAAATCATCTTCAATGTGAAGATTTGTTACGTTTTTAGAAATTATTGTCCTACCAGGACAGAGGGCTTTCTCTTTTGATTTTTTTTTTTTTTTTTTTTTTTTTGAGACGGAGTTTTCACTCTTGTTGCCCAGGCTGGAGTGCAGTGGCAGGATCACAGCTCACTGCAACCTCGCCTCCTGGGTACAAGCAATTCTCCTGCCTCAGCCTCCTGACTAGCTGGGATTACAGGTACCCGCCACCATGCCCAGCTAATTTTTGCATTTTTAGTAGAGACAGGGTTTCGCCATGTTGGCCAGGCTAGTCTCGAACTCCTGACCTCAGGTGATTCATCCACCTTGGCCTCCCAAAGTGCTGGAATTACAAGTGTAAGCCACGGCACCCAGCTTGATTTTTACTTTTAGACACCAAGTCTTGCTCTGTTGCCCAGGCTGGTCTCGAACACCTGACCTCAAGTGATTCTCCTGCCTTAGCCTTCCAGTGTTAGGATTACAGGTATGAGCTACTGCACCTGGCCAGGATGGAGGACTTTCAGATTAATTCTTCAATTCAGAATGGACTATTTCCAGACCAAGACAACAGTCTGTAGTAAACCACAGTTCTATGGAGATTATGCAAACAGCAAAAAACAGGACCAGATTTTCATTCAGAAAATGTCAGAGGTGTTACAGGCATCAGCCTGAGGCAGGGTCCACGTACCCCCTGCAGGAAGCAAGGCCTTAGAGCACGGAGCATGGCAGCGGCCCCTGAACGCCCCAGGAGCTCACGAGAGGGCAAAGGACCCATAGAACCAGACTCTGACCTCCTCTCATTTTCTTTCTCACGGGCTCCAAATCCTCCTGATCCTGGGGTTCCAACGAAGAAGACGACACGGGCTTTCTGTCTGGGAGAGCTGAGGCAAAGCTGGAGACTTCATCACTTGCCACGGTGGGACCACCTCCTTTAGGGAAGTTGCCAGCACCCTCAGACCCTGTGACAGGAATCAAACAAGACAGGTGCTGACCCGTCCACCTCAGGAGCGAACCACACCTGTAAGGTGTCACTGACTGAAACCCAGTGCAGCTGCCAACCTGAGATGTCACAGTTTACGAATCACAAATGGCTTACCAGGAGTGTGTGCTCACTCAACTAACATCTTAACTGCATCTGTGCCCATCTCTGTGTGTGGTGGAGCTGGGGGCAAGCAGCACACTGGCAGAGAAACAAATGCAGAGGTCTGTGACCAGGCTTAGCCCTTGAGCACTGAGTCTAACGTAGGGCAAATCCACACACCCATGGCCAGATGATGCACACTGTATCGTAAACTGTTAAAATAGAGGTCTAGGGGCCAGTGTGGTGGCTTATGCCTATAATGCCAGCACTTAGGGAGGCTGAGGCGGAGCAGATCACCTGAGGTCAGGAATTTGAGACCTCCTGACACACATGGAGAAACCCTGCCTCTACTAAAAAAAAAAAAAATTAGCCAGGCGTGGTAGCACATGCCTGTAACAACACCTACTCGAGAGGCTGAGGCAGCAGAATTGCTTGAACCTGCAAGGTGGAGACTGCAGAGAGCCGAGACAGCGCCACTGCACTCCAGCCTGGGCAACAAGAAGGAAGCTCTGTCTTAAAAAAAAAAAAAAAAAAAAGTCTGTAATCCCAGCACTTTGGAGGCCAAGGCGAGTGGATGACCTGAGGTCACGAGTTTGAGATCAGCCTGGGCAATATGGTGAAACCCTGTCTCTACTAAAAATACAAAAAATTAGCCGGGCATGGTGGCAGGTGCCTATAATCCCAGCTACTTGGGAGGGTAAGGCAGGAGAATTGCTTGAACCTGAGAGGCAGAGGTTTGCAATGAGCCAAGATCGTGCCACTGCACTCCAGCCTCGACAACAAGGGCAAAACTCCCTCTCAAAAAATAAAAATAAAAATAAAAAATAGAGGTCTGAGGCCGGGCATGGGGCTCACACCTGTAATCCCAGTACTTTGGGAGGCCGAGGTGGGAGGATCACTTGATCCCAGGAGTTTGAGACCAGCCTGGGCAACATAGCAAGACCCCATCTCTACAAAAAATACAAAACAAAAAACTTAACAAGGTGTGACAGTCAGAGCCTTTGGTCCCAGCTACTCAGGAAGCTAAGGTGGGAGGATCACTTGAGCCCAGGAGGTCAAGGCTACAGTGAGCTAGGATCACACCACTCCCACCCTGGGCAACAGAGCAAGACCTCATTTCTTTAAAAAAAAAAAAAAAAAACACACATATATATGTGTCTGTGTAAAGGACACTGCATGTGAACTATTTTACAAGAGGAGTGATAACAGGAAGGAGACAGAGCAGTGACTTGTAGGGAAAGCTCTACCTCCAGGAGCAAGAAGCCAGAGTTGTAATGACTAGAATGACCTTGGCAGAAAAACATGCAAACTTTCTAATAACCTTTTTTTTTTTTTTTTTAAGACAGGGTCTCACTCTTCACCTGGGCTGAAGTGCAATGGCGAGAGCCCCACTGACTGCAACCTCCACCTCCTGGGCTAAAGCGATCCTCCCACCTCCACCTCCTGGGCTAAAGCGATCCTCCCACCTCCACCTCCTGGGCTAAAGCGATCCTCCCACCTGTCTCCTGAGTAGCTGGGACTACAGGTGTGCACCATCAGGCCTGGCTAATTTTTTTTGTATTTTTGGTGGAGACAGGGTCTTGCCGTGTTACCCAGGCTGGTTGCAAACTCCTGAGCTCAAACAATCCAACCACCTCGGCCTCCCAAAGTGCTGGGATGACAAGTGTGAGTAACCTATATCTTACTAAAGACCTAGTTTATAATATTGTAGCATAATATGTATCTAGCTTACAGTATTCAAGCATGTTATTATTTGAAAAACACAAAATGGCTTATAACAGTTGAAAGAAAACAGAATAGTTTTGGGAACAAATCACCTCATATACCAACAGTAGGAAAGAGGCAGCCTGTGGGCTGGCTCCCAGCCGGCACCCACTCACCCCATGATCACCAGCGCCCCGTGCTCAGCTGGGCATCTCATCCCGGAATGAAGGGGATGACAATGGCGCTTCTGTGGCAGCCCCTAACGTGGTGAGGAGCACCATCTTATCACTTACAAAACGCACCTGGCACACTGCCTCACATTTAGTGGCTCCTCAGTAAGCAGTAACTATAATTGTTTTGTTAGTATGCATACACTTAGGCATACAGATAGAAGAATTCTTATTTTTTATTATTTTATTTTATTTATTTGGCGGGGAGACAGAGTCTTGCGCTCTTGCCCAGACTAGAGTGCAGTAGCATGATCTTGGCTTACTACAATCTCCGCCTCCTGGGTTCAAGTGATTCTCCTGCCTCAGCCACCCAAGTAGCTGGGAATACAGGCAGGCAACTGCCACCATGTCCAGCTAATTTTGGTAGTTTTAGTAGCGATGGGGTTTCACTGTATTGGCCAGGCTGGTCTCTAACTCCTGACCTCGTGATCCTCCCACCTCGGCCTCCCAAAGTGCTCGGATTACAAGTGTGAGCCACCGTTCTCAGCCTCTCTTTTTTTTTTTTTTTTTTGAAACAGGGTCTCACTCTGTCACCCAGGCTGAAGTGCAGTGGCAAGACCTTGGCTCACTGCAACCCCCGCCCCCCAGTGTCAGGTGATCCTCCTGCCTCAGCCTCCCGAGTAGCTAAGACTACAGGCACCTGCCACCACACCTGGCTAATTTTTGTATTTTTAGTAGAGACGGGGTTTCACCATGTTGGCCAGGCTGGTCTCAAACTCCTGACCTCCAACTGATTTGCCTGCCTTGGCTTCCCAAAGTGCTGGGATTATAGGTCTTTTTTCTTTTTTTGAGATAAGATCTGGCTTTGTCTCCAAGGCTGGAGTGCAGTGGTGCAATCTCAGCTCACTGCAACCTCCACCTCCCAGGCTCAAGCAATCCTCCCTCCTCAGCCTTCCAAGTAGCTGGGATTACAGGCACACGCCACCATGGCCAGCTAATTTTTTGTATTTTTTGTAGAGACAGAGTTTCACCATGTTGCCAAGGCTGGTCTCAAACTCCTGGGCTCAAGGGATCTGCCCACCTCACCCTCCCAAAGTGCTAGGATTACAGGCGTGCACCACTCTGCCCGGCCCTGGAACGTTTTCATCTTGAAGTGCTATTTTCTTTCACTCACACATTTAAGGTTATGATGTTAAAACAAAACTAAATTAAAGAGGCTTTGAGAAGCTGGGGTTGTGTTTACAGGAGACAGGCCAGTAGGAAATGTTTGTCACGGTTTCGTCTAAGCACTTCCTCTTATCTCCAGAAGTAACAGGTGAAAACTACACAGCACTCACTCTCTGTACTCTTGTCTGCAACTTAGTTTCCCTAATTAGCACCTGAGAAGCCCTCCCAGGTGTGTCCTGAATTCACATCGGAATGTTACAAAACATCTGAATGTTACTCTTCAGATGGTTGGGGGGATGTCGTGTCAGAGTGAGGTATGCTTTTAGAACACTCTGCTGTTGGTGACCAGCCTGGCCAACATGGTGAAACCCCATCTCTACTAAAAATACAAAAATTAGCTAGGTGTGGTGGCGAGCGCCTATGATCCCAGCAACTGAGGATGCTGACACATGAGAATCACTTGAACCCAGGAGGTGGAGCTGCAGTGAGCTGAGATTGTACCACTGCACTCCAGCCTGGGCAACAGAGTGTGAACCTGTCTCAAAAAAAAAAAAAAAAGGCCAGACACAGTGGCTCACAGCTGTAATCCCAGCACTTTAGGAGGCCAAGGCGTGTGGATCATGAGGTCAGGAGTTCAAGACCAGCCTGGCCAATATGGTGAAACCCTGTCTCTACTAAAAATACAAAGATTAGCCGAGCATGGTGGCAAGTGCCTGTAGTCCCAGCTATTCAGGAGCCTGAGGTGGGAGAATTGCTTGAACCCAGGAGGAGGAGGTTGCAGTGAGCCAAGATCGTACCACTGCACTCTAGCCTGGGTGACAGAGCAAGACTCCATCTCAAAAAAATAAAAATACAAAAATAAAATAAAGTTAAAAAAAATTAATATGTATAGGGCAATCCAATTTAAGGAAAACATATGTCCACATATTCCACGTAACACCACCTACATGAAAACATTCCTGTCACACTGCACCCAGATGGAATTCTTCTCAATTACCAGGGAGGAGGTAAAAGAGTTCATGCTATAAGAAACAGCATCGGCCGGGCGCGGTGGCTCACGCCTGTAATCCCAGCACTTTGGGAGGCCGAGGCGGGTGGATCACGAGGTCAAGAGATCGAGACCATCCTGGTCAACATGGTGAAACCCCGTCTCTACTAAAAATACAAAAAAATTAGCTGGGCATGGTGGCGCGTGCCTGTAGTCCCAGCTACTGGGGAGGCTGAGGCAGGAGAATTGCTTGAACCCAGGAGGCGGAGGTTGTGGTGAGCCGAGATCGCGCCATTGCACTCCAGCCTGGGTA
>PVKV010042985.1:0-10355 GCA_004027835.1 Alouatta palliata | reverse complement strand
CCGTCTAAAAAAAAAAAAAAAAAAAAAAAAGACACATGCACACATATGTTTATTGCAGCACTATTCACAATATCAAAGACTTGGAACCAACCCAATGCTCATCAATTATAGACTGGTTAAAGAAAATATGGCACATATACACCATGGAATACTATGCAACCATAAAAAAGAATGAGTTCATGTTCTTTGCAGGCACATGGATGAAGCTGGAAACCATCATTCTCAGCAAACTAACACAGGAATAGAAAATCAAACACCATGTATTACATAACTGGGAGTTGAACAATGAGAATGCATGGACACAGGAAGGGAAACATCACACACCTGGGCCTGCTGGGAATTGGGGAGACAAAGAAGGGATAGCATTAGGAGAAATACCTAATGTAGGTGACAGGTTGATGTGTGCAGCAAATCACCATGACACATATATACCTATGTAATGAACATGCACCTTCTGCATATGTATCCCAGAACTTAAAGTATGAAAAAAAATTGTTTCTGAGGCAATTTCTGTGTGCCACACACTGGAGGACCCAATGGCCTTTGGGACACAATGGTGCACAGACTGGATGGTTGAGACTGTTGCCATGAAAAATTTCATGGTCCAGCAGGAAAACACAAAGAATTGCAAATTTGGTGAGTGCCATGATGGAGAAGTGCGAGGTACAGTGTGGGCAGACTACTTGGGGGCCTACACTTAATTGGAGATGAAAGGTGTGATTGGGAATGGCATTCAAGAAACTTAAGTTCACTCGAAGAAACAAAGTGAGCACATCTGAAGCTATAGCATGCCCTCTAAGTTGGACTACAATAAATAATTCAAAAGGGAAGGCCACAGGAGTTATGTAAGAGCTAGAGCAATCAAAAAAGCAGGGAGGACTTGAGTTTGTCTTGGAAGGAGAGCTAAATGGAGATGGAAAGGGTTGAAATTTTCTGAAAATAGAATGATGTCAGATGTAGTGTAAGAGAGAAATTGTGATGTATTTGTAGAAAAAGTCAGTGACTGGCCTTACTAGGATATAGGATTCCAAGCTGAGGAGAAGTAATAGATACAACAGAAATGTATACATAACTAGAATAAAGATTCCTGAAACCATGCAGAGAACAATGATTTAATGTGCTGGGAAACAGGGAGCCACTAAAGGTTGAAAGTAAGTAAAGGGAATGACACAATGAAATTAAGATTTTAAATAGCAGGAGATAGATTTGATTGACAGAAGAGGAGACTGGATTAAAGAAATCCATCTGAAGCATCCAGATACAAGAGGATGACAATATAAATCATGGAAATGGAAATAGATAAAGCTAAGGAAATAGGGGATTTCGTGATTAACTGATGCTGTATAAGTCAAGAAGCTCATTATAAGACTCAGAGCTCTCTGGCCAGTTAGGATGGTTGGCTTAGTGCAAGGGCCAAATTTGGAAGAAGCAGTGAGGAAGGCATGCCAAATTTAGTTTTGGACATTTTGAGTTTGTCGCTTTCTATTATTTGTGATATCTTTGTTGTAACCCCCTGCTGGTTACTGTGTTTGACTTTCTAATGACAGTTTCCCTGAGGTACACTCTAAGTTGTGGATTAGGGAAGCGATCTATTGTATGTGCTGTAAATGACACTTTAAATCATCACAAAAGAAAACAAAATTTGTGAAAATTCAGAGAGCCTATTTTAGTGTATGACTGGGTTGTTCTCATGCTGTATGTGCATGAGAAATAATGCTCCCATGGGGTTTTTCTCCATTTCAGTGTGCATCTTACATAGATTATGAGTTTCAGCAAATTTAACTTAACCAATATTTATTGAGCATATATAGGGTATGTAGATTGAGATTGTTTTTGTTTGCCTAAATGGAAATTCTTAGAATAACAAGGAGACCAGATTTTTCATTTGGTGATTTAGTTAACCTTCTAATTTTGTCTTTGTAATGATCATTTATTGAAGTGTCTTTGTTCGTAGTAGAAAGATAAACTTAAAGTCAGAAATTATCTGAATTGGTGGTATAAATTAGTGAGGTTTGGCTGAAAAAATGCATTTCTTTCTTATAAAAATAAGGCTCAAATGCGTAATGAGATTCACATTAAAACCAGAATTTTTAATACTGAGGGAAAAGGAATCTGTTTGAAAGAGTATCCAGAGGCTCTCGTCCTTTGGGACAGATGAGGCATTACAGATATTCTGCTGGGCCATGAAACATGGCATTCAGCTCCCATGATGAACACTGAGTCTTTCTGTTATCTTCTCACATGTATGTCTGCCTTGGCATCCTTTACAGGCTTGTCTTTGTAGGTATTGCTTTATTTTACTGATTTGTCTTTTGTTTTTCCATTTATGCCATAGAGGTAGACACCTTTAACTCTACCAATCTCACATCCCTGCTGCAAGCAACTCTGTGTGCTCTTGAAACTGCCTTTGCAAAGATTATGAAAGTGAGAGAAGTCTAACATGGCTGGCTCCTCTTGCTTCTAGCCTCATAGGCTGGCTGTCTTTGCTCATTCCTGGACATAGATCAATCTAACCATGGGAGGAATTTAGTTTATAGTTTTACCACAAAGCAAGGATGAGAATAATACCCTCCTAAGTCTGATCATCTCCATGTTCAGGGGCTGAAACTCCTTTTGTAAGACTAATGAAAGGCCACAAGATTAGGATTAGGACAGAGGTCTGAATTCTGCTAAAATTTAGGCACAGTTTCTACAATTCCTTCCTGCTCTAGAGTCATATGGCCAGAGGTCACAGGATTTTTTACTTCTCCAATTGCTCTTATAGATAACGTCACTACTGCAGAATCTAAGATTGGTTTTTTTGGAGATATCTTTCAGACTTTTGCATTCTGGCCACTGACTGACCCCATCCTGATTTGGGACTCATGACTCGACCAGTCCTGAGGCTCCCACTCAGAAGCAAACTCAGTACACAAGGACTATTTTCCACACCCCCACAATTGCATTCCCAACCAATTAGCATCACCCAGTCCCTAGTCCCCTGCTTCCCAAACTATCCTTGAAAAACTCTAACCTCCAAGCCATCAGGAAGATTGATTTGAGTAATAGCTCCATCTTCTGTGTGGCTAGCCTAGCATCAGTTAAACTCTTTCTTTGCTGCGATACCATGGTCTCAGTCAACCGGTTTTGTCTGTGTAGCAGGAAGGAAGAATCCGTGGGGCAATTATACTCTGCTCACACTTGAAGGCCATATGGGGTCACTCTAGGACAGCTGAAGGACACCTAGACACTCACGATACCTAGCTTTCCTCTCAATTTCCCAGCACATTAAGTCTACACTGGGAAGCACAGTTCTTTCATTTCAAATGATTTTTCTTGATAAATATGGGAGGAAAGTTTCTGGTGAGTAAATTTTTATTTTTTTAACTTTATTACAAACTCTCACACACATTATCATGTCTGTGTATTAGGTCTCCGAAGACCTCTACTAGGTACACAGTGCCTACAATTTTCTCTTCTTAAGATAAAGCTATTTAAAACTTTATGAAAAAATACACATGCAAATGTAATTGAGGCTCTTCACTAATTCAAAATGAGTCTTTCCAAGTTAATAACAATTAAAGAAGTTTGTTCTCTTTTTAAAGAGGATATGATATTTAATGTACTTTTGTACTGAAAAAAAGTTTTTTAAATAACAAAATCAGCTGAGAATGGTGATGTATGTGTAGTGTAGTTCTACCTAGTCAGAAAGCTGAGGCAGGAGGAGGATCACTTGATTCCAGGAGTTCAAAGTAACAGTGAACCATGATCACACCAATGTGCTCCAGTCTTAGTGACAGAGTTAGACCATGTCTCTAAATAAATAAATAAACCATAATTAAGCATATAATCTAAAGCATTATACCAATAGTAGGCCTGAGGCAAAAATAAATTGTCAGAATTATCAGATGCAGAGAAGTAAATAATAATATAATTTAGCTAGGTGATTTTATATTTCCTTTTGAGATAACTATTACATAATTAAGAACTAGAAAAAACAGTTACTCAGTAAATACTATATATATTTTTTAAAATACTGCAATTGCTTGTAAATTGCCATTGGGTTATGATGAAAAACGGAAAGGACAAAAGACACCGGAGAAAGTTAACAGACCAAGGATGAGGTATCAAAAAAAGCATTGAAAGGAAAAGGAGACACACAAAGGATATTAAAAAGAAGCTGGACAAGAGGGAGATGAGTGAGTCATTTCATTCATCATACTCTGCTCTTCATTTGGGCTGTGGCTTTAGAAAATGTTTACCCTTGGCCTGGTGTGGTGGCTCACACCTGTAATCCCAGTACTTTGGGAGGCCAAGGCGGATGGGTCACAAGGTCAGGAGATTGGGACCATTCTGGCCAACATAGTAAAACCCAGTATCTACTAAAATACAAAAAATTAGCTGGGTATGGTGGCGTATGCCTGTAGTCCCAGCTACTCAAGAGGCTGAGACAGGGGAATCACTTGAACCTGGGAGGCAGAGGTAGCAGTGAGCCAAGATTGCATCACTACACTCCAGTCTGGTGACAGAGAAAGATTCCACACCAAAAAAAAAAAAAAGTAAAGAAAAGGTTTGCCTTGTATTTTCTGTCATTTGAAATGAGCAGTTTAATCATTTGATATGGTTTGGCTCTGTGTCCCTACCCAAATCTCATAGTGTAGCTCAAGTAATTCCCAACTGTTGTGGGAAGGACCTGGTAGGAGATGATTGAATCATGGGGCGAGTCTTTCCGTGCTGTTCTCATGGTTGTGAATGGGTCTTGGGAGATCTGATGGTGTTAAAAATGGGAGTTTCTCTGCATAAGCTCTTTTGGCCTGCTGTCATCCATGAAAGATGTGACTTGCTCCTCCATGCCTTCTGCCATGATTGTGAGGCCTCCCCAGCCATGTGGAACTGTAAGTCCAAATAAACCTCTTTCTTTTGTAAATTGCCAACACTCAGGTATGTCATTATCAGAAGCCTGAGAACAGACTAATACATCATTCTTCTCAGTTATCTGGTTCCTTTTTAGCACTTACTCTTTAAATGCTCTATTCTTAATGATTTAATCATTAGGTATGGGAAATTGTTTATTATGTCAAAAAACAATGAGCAAGATAGTATTAATCCCTTGGATTGGATTGTAGATCAGCCCATTGAATATATCAAGTCCAAGACAGGTATATCTAGTGGGCTAATTCTCCACCTCTGCCTTAGTTAATTAGACTATAATAGAGAACACGCTGCTAACATAATGACTGTACTGTTGATTGCAGTGCAGTGCACATATACACATACATGCCAAAGAAATCTTTCTTCTGGCAAGACTGGTAGCATGTAGGTGACTCATGCCTACTTAGCTATTTCTTTCCGTGGTTCAGAATGTATTTTCATATTCCATGCCAAAAACCATTCTGCATTTTTGAGTGGCCCCAAGAAATTACAGAGAACAAAGATAAAGAATAAACATTTTTATATTTAAAGCCTCTTGTGTAATTGCAGTCAGATATCAGCTAGGGCTACAGACATCTGAAGGCTCAACCGGGCTAGATGTTGAGGATGACTCAATGACATTACTGGCAAGTTGGTGCTGGCTGTTGGAAGTTCAGCCAGGACTGCCCACTGGGGACCTCGATCAGTCTCCCTATGAGCCTCTCCATGGGGCCACATGGGCATCCTCAAAGCATGGTGGCTGACTTCAACCAGGGAATATCCTGAGAGGACATGTCCAGAGAGCAAGTTTTTCCAGAATCCCAAGCAGATGCTGCAATCTTTTGCAATACTTTTGTATGACCCAGTCTCAGAAATTCCAGAATATAACTTCCACTGGATTCTATTCATCAGAAAGTTACTAAGTCTAGCCTAATCCAAAAAAAGAAAATTAGACTCCACCCCTTGATGGAAGGAGTAGAAAAGACTTTGTGGCCATCTTTAAATCAATTCCAGAGATACAGATTTAAATCACAACTCTACCATTTTCTAGCTAAGAGTAAGTTACAAAATTTGCTAGCCTATTTTTCCATTTTCAAAATGCGGATGATAGTGTCAATGATAGGAGGTTATTGCATTGGTTAAATTAAATAATGCTTTCTCTGTCCTTGAAAATTACATGATATACATGTACACATGTACAGAGAATATATCTACATGTAAAGGGTGACTATAGGGACAACTAATGTGTGAATATAATAGCTGAATAGAAACAGAATGCTAGTTTCAGAAGTGACATTTTGAGAATCCTCCACTTGTACATCTGATGCAGTTTCTGTGTCTGTAATTCAAATGAGAATCATGTTTAACTACAATATGAGATGGAAATTGGAAGGGAAGAGTAGGAGAGGGTTATATTATGGCCCTCAAATACTCATGGAAAAATCCAAATGCCTCTGGAAATCCAGCAACCAGTATTCTCTTCCCACTGCACCAAAAGACAAAAGGATTGGCAAAATCTTAGAGTCTCTTGCCCTTTATCTAAGAAAAAAATTTTGTGCCTGTGTACTATTTTACCTCCACTGACCTGTTTGCTTCTGATTGTCGTAATGAATTCCCATCATATTTCTATATTAAGCCATGCACAACTGAAACTTTCCCTCCATCTCAGTAAACTTTCTCAAGAAGAAAAGAAGCTTTCTTTCTTAGTATCTGGGAAAATAAACATTAATAGCATAGCAGGTTGCCAGAACCCTTGAATTCACTGGTACAGTCTTTTACTGCCAAGCTTCCCTTCACAAAGTCCACCTCAAACTTCTCCTTATTCCTTAAGACACGGCTTTAGGTTATCATTTTGTATTTATTTTATTGCATATATGAAAAAACATAACTCACATATCAAACCTGTAGCTTCATATTCTATTGCTTAAGCTAAATAAAATTATCAAATCTATTGAAAAACATATTGCATAAACTTACACAGGTGATACATTGATAAAGCAAAATCATAAAGGCGAGTAGGTGAATGACTGGAATTTGGGAAACATTTTCCTATTTATAAAAGAACTAGACACTAAACCAGTAAAAAGACCCACTTTATATATATATATATATATATACATCTGTAAGTCACCCATAGAGTATGTTTTTGACTTAAGCCTTAATGACTTAAGGCTCAAAATGACTTAAGGCATTTTGGGTGTATAATGAATCTCTACAATCAATCCTGTATACAGATTTCTTGCTTCAGCTTTACGGCAATGAGGCAGCACTCCTCATTTAGAAATATGGTAGCTGGATTGAGGAGGATCCAAGATGGCAGATTAGGAGCAGCTGAGGATTGCAGCTCCCAGTGAAAGCATGGAGGGTGAGTGGACGCCACATTCCCAGACGGATTTTTATTGCCCACAGACCAGGAGATTCCCAGGGGGAGGAGACCCACGGGTCGCCAGCACAGCTGGCCAGTTTGGCCAGTGCAGAGGTTTTCACCAGCCTGGCTGTCTTCGCCTGTGCTGCTGTTTTGGGCGGCGCCCCGGTGCAGCGGTTCCCCATACAAAATACGTGGATCCGGGTGCCGTTTTAGCTGGCAATTGGAGCTCCAGGAAGGCAGAGCCGCCCATTCATCTGATTAAAAAAGGGGACTGAAACAGGCAGCCAGGCCAGGAGATTTCCCAGGCAAAATAAAAGCCACGAATCTCAGCGCCCGCGGTTTCAGCCTGCACAGTGGGTCACCACACGGGAAATAACACAGATCACAGTGCCTTTTCAACAGGCAGCTGGAACACCTGGGAGACAGTTGACCATTCAACTTAAAAAAAAAAAAAAAACGCTCTGAGGCAGGGAGCCAGGTGATCAGGCTCGGCTGGTCCCACCCCCACAAAAAAACAGCCATCGGAAATGCTCTGGATAGAGAGTTTCACAGCAAGCACAGCTGAACCCGGGATGGTCCAGCTCTGTGGGGGAGGGGCGTCCGCCATTACTGAGGCAGTCTGCCACTACGGAGGTAGTTTGCCATTACAGAGGCAGCCTGCTATTGCTGAGGCAGCTTGCTATTGCTGAGGCAGTTCTAACTACACCCATATAAACAGGACTGCAGGGAAGTTCACAGGGCAGCTGGGCGGAGCCCACAGCAGCTCAGCAAAGCCTCTGCAGGCAGTGACTAGGCTGCCTCATCGCTGGGCAAGGCAGCCCTGAGAAAAAGGCAGCAGCACAAGGGAAACTCATAAATAAAGCCCTAACTCCCCTGGACAAAGCACCTGGGGAAAAAAAGGGATTTATGAGTTCTGCTGCAGCAGACTTAAATGTACCTGCCCAGCAACTCTGAATGGACAAGGGAGCTCACAGCTCAGCACTTGTGCTCCTATAAAGGACACTCTGTCTCCTCAGGCAGCTCCCTGACCTCCGTATATCCAACGAGTCACCTCATAAAGGAGAGCTCAGACTGACATCTGGCGGGTAATCTTCTGGGACAAAGATAGCAGAAGAAGAAACTGGCAGCAACCCTTACTGTTGTACAGCCGCTGCAGGTGATCCCAAGGCAAGCAGGGCTGGGAGTGGACCTCAGCAGTCCTACAGCAGAGGGGCCAGACTGTTAGAAGGAAAACTAAGAAACAGAAAGAAATAACTTCATCATCAACAAACTGGATATCCAGTGAGAGACCCTATCTGAAAATCACCAACCACATAGATAAATCCACAAAGATGGGAAGAAACCAGTGCAAAAAGGAGGAAGACACCGGAAACCAGAACGCCTCTCCTCCTACAAGGGATCACAACTCCTCACCAGCAAGGGAACAAGGCTGGATGGACAATGAGTGTGATGAAATGACAGAATCAGGCTTCAGAAGGTGGGTAATAAGAAACTTCAGTGAGCTAAAAGAACATGTTCTAACCCAATGCAAAGAAACTAAGAACTGATTTGACGAAATGCTAACGAGAATAACCAACTTAGAGAGGAATATAAGTGAATTGATGGAGCTGAAAAACACAATACAAGAACCTTGTGAAGCATACACAAGTTTCAACAACCAAATCGACCAAGCAGAAGAAAAGATATCAGAGGTTGAAGATCAACTCAATGAAATAAAACGAGAAGGCAAGAGTAGAGGAAAAAGGGTTAAAAGGAATGAACAAAGCCTCCAAGAAATATGGGACTATGTGAAAAGACCTAATCAACATTTGATAGGTGTACCTGAATGTGACAGAGAGAATAAATCCAAGCTGGAAAATACTCTTCAGGATATTATGCAGGAGAACTTTCCCAACCTAGGAAGGCAGGCCAATATTCAAGTTCAGGAAACACAGAGAACACAAAGATATTCCTCAAGAAGAGCAACCCCAAGGCACATAATCGTCAGATTCACCAGGGTTGGGAGAAAATGCTAAGGGTAGCCAGAGAGAAAGGTCAGGTTACCCACAAAGGGAAGCCCATCAGACTGACAGCGGATCTCTCAGCAGAAACCCTACAAGCCAGAAGAGAGTGGGGGCCAATATTCAATATCCCTAAAGAAAAGAACTTTCAACCCAGAATTTCATATTCAGCCAAACTAAGCTTCAAACTAAGTGAAGGAAAAATAAAATCCTTTGTGAACAAGCAAGTACTCAGAGATTTCATCACCACCAGGCCTGCTTTACAAGAGCTCCTGAAAGAGGCACTAAACAGAGAAAGGAACAACCAGTACCAGCCACTCCAAAAACATACCAAATGGCAAAGAGCAGCAACACAATGAAGAAACTGCATCAACTAACTGGCAAAACAGCCAGCTAGCATCAAAATGGCAGGACCCAATTCACACATAACAATATTAACCCTAAATGTAAATGGGCTAAATGCCCCGATCAAAAGACATAGACTGGCAAACTGGATAAAAAGCCAAAACTCGTCGGTGTGCTGTATCCAGGAAACCCTCCTCACATGCAAAGATACACAAAGGCTCAAAATAAAGGGATGGAGGAAGATTTACCAAGCAAATGGAGAGCAAAAAAAAAAAGCAGGAGTTGCAATTCTCATCTCTTATGAAATAGATTTTAAACCAACAAAGATCAAAAGAGACAAAGAAGGACATTACATAATGGTAAAAGGATCAATGCAACAAGAAGAGCTAACGATCCTAAATATATATGCACCCAATACAGGCGCACCCAGATACATAAGGCAAGTTCTTAATGACTTACAAAGAGACTTAGACTCCCACACAATAATAGTGGGAGACTTGAACACCCCATTGTCAATATTAGACAGATCAACGAAACAGAAAATTAACAAGGCTATCCAGGACTTGAACTCAGACCTGGATCAAGCAAACCTAATAGACATTTACAGAACTCTCCACCCCAAATCCACAGAATATACATTCTTCTCAGCACCACATCACACCTACTCTAAAACTGACCACATAATTGGAAGTAAATCACTCCTCAGCAAATGCAAAAGAACGGAAATCATAACAAACAGTCTCTCAGACCAC